>ML814997.1:73530-97763 GCA_009831015.1 Picea engelmannii | reverse complement strand
CAAGACCACCATCATTGCCATTGTGAATCCGTTTCAATACGTGTTGACACAACGTGTGATCGAAGGAAAGATCAATAGATGGATAGTTATCCTCCAGAAATTTGACTTGGATTTTGTTTCGATCAAATCCAAAAAGTTGTTGGTCTTTGTGGAACTCATCTCAGAACTCCCGGTCGAATCAGGAGATGTTATACGTGAGGAGTCGCCTATCAAAGGAGACATGTTTTTGATCGCATCTTCAGACCCCTGGTACAGAGATATACTAGTATATCTCCAGACTTTGAAGTCCCCTACCTCTGCTTCTCATGATGAGCATCGCTGTATATGCCATCAGGCCAAAAACTATCTCATACTCGAGGACACTCTGTATCGTCGAGGTGTAGATTGCATCCTTTGCCGGTGTCTCACCCATGAAGAAGCAAAAATAGTGCTTAACGATTTCCACACTGGAGAATGTGGCGGTCATTTGTCTGGGTTGGAAACATCCCAAAAGATTCTATGAGTCGGTTACTTTTGGCTGACATTAATCAATGATTGTGTTGAATCGGTCAAGAAGTGCCACCCGTGTCAGATCTTCTCTTGGAAGATGAGGGCACACCCTGCTCCCATGTTTCCTGTCATCATAGTTGGTCCCTTCACCAAGTGGGGGAATTGATTACACTACATGAAACCATCCTTCCTCAAGGGGCACCGTTATATCATTGTAGCAGTAGACTACTTCAAAAAGTGGGTCGAAGCTATGCCAATGTTTAAATATGATGGCGAGACCGCATCTCTCTTTTTGTTTAACCAACTAATAACAAGGTTCGACGTCCCGAGAGAGATTTTCACTGACCATGGTAGTCAATTTCAGAAAAAAATGATGTCCGAGTTAACATCAAAGCTTGGGTTGAGGCAAGAACATTCGTCACCCTACTACCCATAAGAAAATGGTCAGGTGGAAGCTGTGAATAAATCACTTAAGACTATTTTACAACGAACGATTAATTCAGCCAGGTCAAATTGACATTTGATGTTGTACTCGACATTATGGGCCTACCAAACATCTGTTAATATTGCAACTGGTTTCCCACCTTTTCAACTCGTTTCCAGGGTTGGAAGCAGTCTTGCCTATAGAGTGCTAGATCCCCTCTCTAAAGTTGGCAGTTTAGTTATTTCCAGACACTTCATCGCTTGAAGAGTGTTTATTATTTCTTGAGCAACTCGATGAGTAGCGTCGGGATGTAGCCTTGGCTAATGAGGCTCACAAACAAAAATTCAAGTTTCAGTATGATCGGTCTGTCTGTCCTAAGATTTTCTCTGAAGGCGACCTTCTCCTAGTCTATGACCAAGATAAGGACCCCCTGGGGGCAGGCAAGTTCAAATCCATGTGGTTTAGACCTTTCATCGTGAAGGAGGTTCTAAAGAAGTGCACTTATCATTTGGTGGACTTTGAGGGAAATGATTTGGCATAGCTTAGAAATGGGCTCTACCTCAAGAAGTATTACTCATAGGTGGGTCACCTTGGGTGAATTCTTGTAACATATGTATAGTCTTATACATTTTTCTTTTTAGTTTTTGTCTTTTTGGTTTTATGGACGTGTCGTTTTTGATGTCATCTTTTTCACTGTGGAAGATGTCAAGTGAATCAGAGGTGTTCATTGGGTTTGCAGACAGTGCTAGCCGACACACTCGGAGGCTTGCTTCCACAACTTGGGTGATTTTCACACCTCAGGGCCGATTGCTATCTTCATGAGGTATCTGTTTAGGTGGCACCACAAACAATGTCGCTGAATACAACGCAGTCTTAGAGTTGCTTCATGATGATTTGTCACATGGTATCTCTCACCTCCGGGTCTACTTATACTCTCAACTGGCTGTGTCTTAGTTAAATGGGATTTACCGCATTTACGATCCTACACTACACCGACGGTTCCTTAGGGTACGTCTCTTAGAATGAAGCTTTGATTACATTATGTATATCCATGTTCCTAGGAGACTGAATCAAATCACAGATACTCTAGCTAATCATGTATTAGATTTATATATTGCATAAATGTAAGAAAATCACACACATGCACATGTAAATACATTTGTAAAATATATGTAATCCATAAGACGTAAAAGATGTAAAATATCCATATATATATAAAAAAATATCAGAGTACATGGGTGGGTGCGAGTGCCTCAAAAATATGTCCAGTAAGAGTCATGGGGCTTATGCCCTAAAAAATATACAAAAAGTGCTCTCGGCATGTAAGTAGTCTAGCCTAGCTAAGGGCGGGGCCTGTTGGCCCTGCCGTAGTGAACAACAATGTTTTCCAAACGCCGGAAGAGCTGGACCCAGGTCCGTGGAACTCCAACTACATGAGGTTGCATCGACGGTGGGAGATCCTCGATCTCCGCCATAGGGATGGTACGAGTGAGCGTGGTAAGGTTCCTCTCTAACCATCTCAATACTCTCTCATCCTCTCCGGCTGGAGCCCCCCCTGCTACTGCTACTTGTCCGACGGCTCCAACTGGTCCTGCCTCTCGTTGAGGACACCACCTAGTCCTCGAGAAGTCTACTGGACACAATGGTCCCATGTATGTACATAATAGATACGTAAGTGTCAGATACTCTGGTATACACAAAAATTGTATATATAAAATGACATAAAAATTAAATAACTTTGAAAAACAAGCTTACCCATCTCTCCTCGGTCCGCTCCAGGAGGTACTAGCATGTCAGAATCTCTATAAAAATTGATCCCGACATAGGGGTAGTCCTCTATTGCCGGAATCTGCCATGATCACCCGTCAAAAAATTTGTCATCAAAGGCCTCGATGGTCCTCCCTCCCCTCTGTCGCGGAAACAATCCCACCCATCTGCATAGCGCTGGGAGAGAGGCCTCATGCACTCGTATAGTCTCTCAAGGACTAAGACTAGGTACCCTCTCGAAGAAAAAGGAACACAAAACAGTCCCAAACCCAAATTTTCAGTGCTCCTGTATATGACACTCTGTTAGCTATATCTTCATGCAATCCATCATGGTGGTACTCCAGTAAAAAATCCATGCATTTAAGAACTGTATTGCACAATGCATGTGCGCCTGGGAAGCCTAATGCAAAGCCGCAGATCCAGTGATCCGTCCAATGAGTAGAACTATCACTTTTAGTGATAGGTTGGTGATATTATGAATAGGCACATGAGAACATACTTTCTCAGTACCAACCTCGCAATGGATTCCAATCAACTCCTTGATGTTGTGAGGCCCAGGGGGAAAAGTATGCAATTTGAATGGGTCCCCTCTCCTCGAGGGACTAGTCAGGAAGTAAATATATTAAGTCATTGGAATCAACGACTGCCCCTCGAGCATGAATTCCTTTGCATCAGGATGCCAGTAATCTACCAATGCATTTAGCAACCTGGGTTGTGCCCTCATAAACGGGCACTGGAATAACTTTAACAACCTGCATTGTGACAAAACAATGATAGGAACAGGGTTTTCAGAGACCAAAAAATCAATGTCCTCATGCTCCCTCTCTCTCCAATGCACATACATCCTGCAAAATGACAAGTCGATGGAGAGTTAACTCTTGTTCTTTTATTTTTTCACATGTTTGAGGGTGTACGTGGATTGTCTTGAGGACAATCGTGTGTGCACACAGGTAAATTATCTTCTGCCCGCATGTACATGTGGGTTGTTCTTGGAAATCCCTCGTACATGTAGGGCCGGCCTATTTAAAGGTCAACGCCCCCCCAAAACACAAAAATAAATGCAAAAAAGGAAGAAGGAAATGCAAGAGAGGCTAGTGTGTACTTGCTTGGTCCAAACAGAAGTTCGTTTCGCCCACTGAATCTCCCATAATCAACTATTTGAGAAAAGGGGTGTTTTTTGACTTTTAGTCAATTCTCAATTTACAATGGTGATAATGAGCTGCCAACTTTCTATTTATAGACTTTTTGGCCCCTTTTTGTCATTTTTTGGACCCTTTTTTGTCATTTTTTCTAGCTTGAAAATCGTTTACTATGGTTCTTCAGTTTCTCAGGGGATGTTACTATAAGTGTTACTTTGGGTATTTAGGAAGTTTTTCGAGAGTTGGGTCAGTTTTAAAGGTCTTTTGGTAAAAATTCATTTTTCCAACTTTGTGCATATAAGATAGGATTCCACCTCCACTTGTTGTACCTCGTTGTTTTTTTTCTCTTTGCCATAGGATCGATCCCACTGAATTGTGACACAGAACTCTCACTCCTGCTCTAGAAGTGTCATAATTTAGTGGTAGAGACTACCTTCACATGGATACCCTAGGTAGATCCTGGTTGCATTTTGGTGTCCATGCCGTCACTAATGACTATAGGCTCGGGAGTCCTTAGTAGTTTTTTCTGATTACGAGTCTGAGCCTCATTTGCATGATTCATTATCACTCTTAACCTCACCCCTGAGACTCCCAAAACACAATGAGTCTTCTTTTAAGCCATTTTCAGACCCTCTAAACATGAAAAGATTGCCGAGTGATCTTGTTTCCCTTCACGCTCACTAAACTGAAATTTGAAGGCACGGTTGTCCGGTGGTAGTTTACCCCTTTTTCGGTTCAGATGGTCAAAAGTACAAACAAAGGTATACTCTAGGAGCATCGGTTATCTAGAAGAGTATTCTCAGGTATAGGTTTAACCCTTTTTCGGGCCCAAGGGACTAAATTTATGGAAAAGGAACCCCCACGGAGTCCATAGTTAATCTCTTTTTAGACTCCCTAAAATTGAAAAGATGGCCGAGTGACCTTGTTTATTCACACTCATTAAATTGGTCCAGAAGAGCATCCCTTATGGAGTCCATAGTTAATCTCTTTTCAGACTCCTTATATATTAAAAGATTGCCAAGTGATATTGTCTTTGTCACACTCGTTAAAATGATTTTGAAAATACGTATGTTCGGTGCTAGTTTACCTCTTTTTCGAGCCGACTAGACTACCTTCGAAAAAGGTACCCTAGTAGAGTCTCCTTTTACGTTTTTTCAGACTCTCTAAAAATGAAAAACCACCGAGCTTACCTTCTCTGGGCTCATTAAAATTACATCGAAGGACGTTATCATTGTGTATTATTAATCACATTTACATTCCTACGTCTTTGGCCTAATGCCGGCTCCATGTTTCTCTCAACTGAACCATCTAAAGCATGCCTTATATGCAAGCCTTGTAGCACTTTGCCTCTGCGTCTTGACACCTTGACCCATGGAGGATTTTTCCCGAGTGTCATTTTCCTGCATATGTCCCCTTTCTCTAAGCATCAATGTGTTCCTTGCACTTGGAATTAGTATGTCTATGACACTCATTCCTCCTTTGTAACATAGCATTCTTTTATTCTTTTTCAAAACTTTCCACAATTATTGAAAAAGACAAAAAAATCAAATATACCCCAAAAAGAGGAAGGGAAAAGTATTTTCTTTTTGTTGATAGCATAATGAGTTTCCCTTGGACTAAGGACATGATTCAATATGACCTTAGGAAGCTATTCTCGCTACATAGAGTTGTGTCCTCCTCTGTTTGGTTACCCTTCCAAACATATGGAGAGTTCCCATTGCCTCTTGCACCATGAACTTATGTCAACGCCATGTTGCATGAGTCTCATCTTTTTTCATGCTTTTGTCCAAGGGAAGTCTTACTAAACCCGAGTCGGCCCTTCTGCAGTTTGTCTCTTGTCCTCATGCCTGGCCACCCCGAAAGACCAATCAAGTCCTTGTTCAAAATCAATGAATTTCTCTGCACTGATCACCGATATCCTCTTGTCTGTTCCCGACGAGCCGTTGAAGACCTATGGGTAGTGAAGTTATACAATGATACTACACTCCTACCCAAGTTTTGAAGATTTTGAAGTTGTTTCTTGAGCTCTAAAGACCTCATCTCCAGCCATCAGGCGTCATTGGATTCTTGAAGATGGATACCATACATGTATATATTTTTATTTTGAGATGTAGATCCGCTGTGTAATGCTCACAACTACACTTTATATAGTTATATGACATGGATCTGTAGTGTATTTGATTGGCAACCATGATTTTATTTCATCCCGAGCATGGGTATGCCCACCTCGATGAGACAAATTATTGTTTTTGCAGATGGCACCTCCTAAACTCTGGTCCCTGGGCTCCCAAACTTCGTACATTGGTGAATATTTGTAATATATTTTGGACATCATATGCTCTTCTGACCTCACACATTAGGGGGCATATTTTATAACCCTAAATTGCACTAGACATGCATACCTGGCATCAGGCCATCCAACTTGCTATCTTTTTGAAGCCATCACTGAACAAGCTCTTCTAAAAATCATTGTTTTGAAGGTGTACGTGCCATGAACCACTACTTCCCATATACACATGCCTTTTGAGCCACTATAGCCTGCGTACACTCACAAAATATCACAAAAAATAAAAATTGCATATGATACTGGTTTCTGGGCCGTTACTTAACCGTTTGACTACCCATAGCCATTCACCCCAACCATTACTATCTCTTCTAGCCTATAAAATAAGGGGTTGGGGATCCATGTCAAAAGAGACGCACAAGAGCATAGAAACTCTGCCCATTTTAGTATTCCCCCTTTGTCCCAATATTTTGCAACCACATTGTGAGTTTGAGACATAATTCCACCTAGCCAAATCAACCAGCTGCAAATCCCACTTGACCTAACTCCCAGTACTGTACCCCATCCTGGAAGAATTCAAATAACAACACCTATCCTTCACAGTGGACTAACACAACTGCCCAAGGCCCCAATTGGAATCAACACTGCCAGCGCCCCATGGGAATGACCAATCAACCCATGGGGATGGATTCTCAAGCTTAACCCACTTTACAAGCCCCACTTCAATTACCCCAGACCCCTCAACCTCAAATGCACCCTCAATTACCAACTCAACCCAACCCAAATCCTAATAATAGACCAGCCCAACTCGTGCAAATTGTTGAGAATTTGGAGGGAGAAATCAACTATGTAGGGTGTAATGAACTCCAGTTGAGGTCAGGGTGCATAATTTATTCTGAATAAAGTAACATTCACCAAGAGCAGGAGAATGAGAATAATATACAACCAACAATAAAACCCTCGACTGTTGTCATAACAGAAGAAGCAAAACAAGGAGAAAACACAATTGAGCAACATAATCCAGACGAAGACGTAATTCCTCCTCCCCCATTTATCGAGAGGCTAATGATAGAAAAACCAACTATATGTTCTAATTTTGATATTGTCGGGGAACTAAAGAATCTATATGTTAAGATCCCACTCCTACAAGCTCTACAAGACATCCCAATTTATGCAAAAACAATTAAAGAATTATGTGGGAAGAAGCCTGTCAGGAAATCTAAAAATCCATCAACTGATCACATGGTAGGAGCTTTGTTTGATCTTATTCTAGGTAAGCAGGAGCCGATCAAGTATACAGACCCAGGGAATTCTATGGTAACAATTCATATATAAGGCTGTTTTTTTCCAAATACACTAGTGGATTGGGGGGCAACCATCAATATTCTGACCACCGAGACCTGTAATGTCCTGGGTATCACCTCCTTCAAACCTCAGATTATATTAGAACTAGCTGATAGATCGATGGTTAAACCAATCAGTACATTACAAGATATATCAATTTCGGTCGACTCTTGGGAATACCTATCTGATTTCCTAGTTATCAACCCAAGAAGTAGACTCGATGGACACCCATTAATATTGGGAAGACCATGGCTCGCAACATCATATGCATACATAGGATGTCACACAGGAAACATGAAAATTTCTAGAGGAAGTGCTACAAAGAACCTCATCCTGTATCCTCCAACTAAACCAAGTCCGCCTATCATACATCAGTAGTTTCCACCACCTAGATATCCATAAAACAACCTATGATCTCCTCTCACACTGGAATAATCTCTCAGGCTCAAAAACCAACTAGAAGATGATGTGATCAATAGCTTCATTAACAAACCAACCATTGTAAGTAACCCAACATGTCAAATGCTAAAAACAATTTTAGATAATGAAGCATAGGGATATCCTCTGGAAGAATTGATGGAGCAACAAATTCCCACTACTGCTGTCCATAACATCATATCAATTGAAATTGCACCAGGGAGGTTTTTGAATATTAATGCCAATTTGAATAAGCAACAACAACAAAAATCGATTCAGATCCTTTCTAGATATCAAAAGGATTTTTCTTGGGAGTATCCCGACATGAAGGGAATTGATCCCCAACTCTGTACACATCATATTTATATTGAGAAAGATGCCCGACCCATTCGATAGCCCCAACGAATATTGAATCTTCATCTCAGGGACGTCGTTAAAGAAGAGTTACAGAAACTGTTGGATGTCGATTTCATATATCCTATTTCAGACAGTCGGTGGGTCTCTCCACTAGTAATCATCCCCAAGAAGAATGGGAAATAGTGTATCTTTGTAGACTACAAAGAACTCAATAAATCTACCCAGAAGGACCATTTTACCCTACCTTTTATTGATCATGTCCTTGATACTTTAGCAGGGAAGAAATTTTTTTCCTTCCTAGATGGCTTTAGTGGTTATAATCAGATTCAAATTGCTTTGGAAGACCAGGATAAAACTACATTTACATGTCCCTAGGGTACCTTCACATATAGATTATTTCCCTTTGGATTATGTAATGCTCCAACCACATTCCAGAGAGCCATTTTAAGCATATTTTCTGATTTAATTAATGAAGGACTTGAAGTTTACATGGACGATTTCACCCCTTATGGTACTGATTTTGATCAAGCTCTAAGCAATCTAGAGAAGGTACTGGAACAATTCATTTCTACCAGGATATGATTGAGTCATGAGAAATGTCATATGATGATGACCAAAGGTGTGGTACTAGGACACTATGTTTCTGCAGATGGAATCAAGGTAGACCCAACAAAAATAGAGGTAATCCTTAATTTTCCTACACCTTGTACACAAACAAAGGTACGTAGTTTCCTTGGCTGTGTAGGATATTATCGCAGATTCATAGAAAAATTTTCGAGAACGACTGCACCTTTACATGCTTTAACTGGTAATGTGGAATTTCAATGGTATGATAAGTGTGATGTTGCATTTGTAGAACTCAAAAGGCTGGTTTCAACAACACCGATGCTGAGAGGACCAAACTGGAAATTACCATTTCATATCTCTTCAGATGCATCGGATATCGCCATAGGCATTGTCCTTGGACAGGAAGAAGACAATAAACCTTATGCTATTTATTTTATTAGCAAAAATCTTACTCACGCTGAATTAAATTACACAGTAACAGAAAAATAATTTTTAGCCGTTATACATGCTATTAATAAATTTCATCACTATATAACATGCTATCCAATTATTTTGTATACTGATCATTCCACTATTAAATATTTAGCTAACAATCCAATTACTAATGGATGGGTTACTCGGTGGTTATTACTATTGCAGGAATTCAACATCACCATCAAGGATCGCCCAAGAAGAGAGAATCTCGTTGTAGATTTCTTGTCTCGCGTGCCCAAAACAGATGACTCTTTGGCAGTTGAAGACCAATTTCTAGACGAACACCTGTTCGCTGTCACTATTAAGACTCCGTGGTACGCTAATGTGGAAAATTATTTGGCAGTTGGGAAACTACCAGCACACCTGTCATCAAGAGAAAGGAAACTAATCGTTTAGCGCAGTGCACAATTCACTTGGATCAATGGATATCTTTTCCACATAGGGTTTGATCTTTAGATTCGAAGATGTGTCAAAGATGATGAAATTTACGATGTCTTGAAGGTGGGTCATGATGAGCCCTATGGCAGACATTTTGCAGACCGCAGAACTGGGCATAAGATTTTACAGATGGGATACTATTGGCCCTCAATATTTAGATGCAAAGAAGTATGTCCAGTCCTACAACAACTGTTAGAGGATGGGTCGACCAGGCCAAGCTGATGAAATTAACCTACAAGAACAGGTGGTGGAAGAACCTTTTTAGAAATGGGAACTAGACTTTGTTGGCCCCTTCAACCCAAAATCAAACCAGAAGGCCTATATACTAGTTGCAACATACTATATGACCAAATGGGTAGAGGCAGTAGCCTTTCCAAACACAACGAAGGAATCAGTCATTAAGTTTCTCTCTGAATTATTTGTATGCTATGGATTACCCATGGAAGTAATCACTTACAAAGGGTCGCAATTTACAACCCATAAAATCATGACCACTCTGCGCAATTATCATATTAAACACAAAGTTACCTCCCCATACCACCCATAGGAAAACAAACAAGTTGAAAGTACTAATAAATTCTTGGAGGAAATCTTGACAACAACAATCTCAACAAACCGTCAAAATTGGGCAACTGAGCTTCCAACTTCCTTATGGGCCTATCGCATAACATGGCATAACACTACTGGCTACTCTCCTTATAATCTAGTCTATGGAAAAGAACCTATCTTTCCAATTTAATTTGAGATCAAGACTCTAAGAATGGCCCAAGAAATTGGACTAGATCTTACAGAGGCACACACATAACGCTTACAATAGCTCAATGTCTTAGATGAAGCATGCCCATTCTCCTTTCAATGCACAATTTTTATTCAGCAGCAGAGAGCTAGCTGGTATGACAAACATATCAAGAAGAATTCCTTCTAGAAAGGTGATTAGGTGCTTCTCTATGATTCCAGATTTTCCTGGAAAATTATAGACAAGGTGGCTGGGACCATATGAAATCAATGAAGTTCATGATAATGGCACTGTCACTTTAGTTACCATCGACGAGTCTGGTTCTCCATTTTTGGTAAATGGACATCGACTACAACTCTACCATCAAACACTTTCAAAAGAATCCTTTTGCCAAGAAGTAAGTAATGATCCTACTGTTCAAATTTTAGCTGGCTGGGAAGGTAACCTAGTAGCTTTGGTTCCATGAAATTATTGTTCTTCAAGCACTGTACATATTGTATCTAGTTTTTTTTTTTTTTTTTAAGATTTGATTGAGTTTTTAGTTTCTTTTACTTCCTAGGAAAGTCATTATAAGAAAATTGGGAGAAAAAAAACCAGAAAATATGACTGTAATGAATATAATTAGCACTCTTTTCTATTCCTTATTCAAACTTCAAATTTCTCTTGTCTCACTTTGAAAAAACCATCGAATATAAACCTTGTCTTACACAGGAAATGAATATGTCATCTTCCGCAACAAAAAGTTAGGCGATTGCACTAAAAGAATGCACAACTGTAATAAATAGAAAATGAATGCATGCCACTAACAAACCATCCAATACTTCAAGAATTGAATAAACCTACCCATAAAAATTGAATGAATTTAGTTGATGACTAATCAATCCTAGATTCTCTAAAACAAAAATGTCTGCATGAGGTTTCCAATTACTTAATTCGATGGTTAAAAATTTGAACATCATTGTTGCCGTTCATTCGAATGTAACAACTGCCATTCCCTTTGTTGTGATTGTTGTTCCCTTTGCGGGTAGTGTCATTCATTTGAACGGAACAACTGCCGTTTCCTTTGTTGCGACTATCGTTCCCTTTGCGGGTAGTGTTGTTCATTTGAACGGAACAACTGTCGTTCCATTTGTTGTGATTGTTGTTCCCTTTGAGGGTAGTGTCATTCATTTGAACAGAACAATTGTTGTTCCCTTTGTTGCGATTGTTGTTTCCTTTGTGGGTAGTGTCGTTCATTTGAATGGAACAACTGTCGTTCCCTTTGTCACGATTGCTGTCCCTTCTTTTCAGGTAGCACTGTTCATTCGAAAAGAAACATCTGCTGTTCCTTTTTATGGTTGTTCCTGTTGTTGTTCCTTTCCTTTGAAAATAATGATTTTTCACCAACAACACGTCTTTCTGATATGTTTAGCCACTCCTTTGGCTACGAACTTCACTAACTAATTTTTAACACTACTTCTAATTATCATAGTAACGATTTGTCATTTTCTTTTGTGGACTATCTCGCATACCTTATCGAATTGTTTTTGGATTGATTTCTCCAAATTATCTTAATATTGTTCATAATCCTTAACCACCATAATTCATTTCTTTCCCCTATATATACATATACTTGAATGACAATTTTCCTTCATATCATAATAAGGAGTCTAAGGCACATTTTTACTTGGCATTATTACACTTCTTACACCACCCCTCACTCTTAAGGAGTAGATGAGCCTTCCTTGATAAAGCCTAAAAAAAATAAAAATAAAAAAATGGAAATAAAAATTAAAAATAAATAAAGAAAATAAACTTCTCCCACAAAGGATAGGGGGTCTCATCATGAGCCAACCTACCACGATCATAAGATAATAACATAAGTGAAATTCCTAGTATGACTACCACACCAGGGCAATGGCCTTTGGTATTTTTTTGTCAAAGGACAAGAGGTCTCATCACGAACCGACTTGTTCACTTAGGTTACGATGTAGTGAGTGGCATTATCTTTATCTGGCTACCAAACCAGGATAGTGGTGTTTTTGGGAAAAGATGATTAAAAATATTTATTAAGGATAAAATCTCATCTATGGGTTAAAAGGCAACCCTGTCGAGGCTATGGATGCCTGCTGGTAGCAGTGTCTTTGCCTGTGGTATGGAAGTTTACCTTAAATATGCTAAGTTTTTTTTTTTGTTCCTAGACTTCCTTTTTTTTATAAAGAGGCTATCATTATGGTTATATTCAATAACAAGGGAAAGTAAAAAAGTTATGACATGTGGAATATTTCTAACACGTGAACAAATTTAGATTACTCAGAATATTTTTCCTTAAACATTTTTTGAACATAGGTATGTAAATTTGAATTTCCCACAAAAGAGTGATTATTGTTCATGATTACCATTAAAGTGCTTTTGAAGGTTATTAATGATTGTTCTCCTAGAAGCGACAACGGTGTAGTAATTACCCTTCACTTGAACTAATTGCCATCATTACACTCGCACATATCAACGATCGAGGTCGGATTTTTCATTTATCAGGGGGCAGATATTCTGCACATTTATCGATAGATCATAATTCAGAAAATTGAAACAAGAAAACAAGATATTGAGGAAAAGGGTTAAAAAAATCAAAGTATTGAAAGAAAAAGTTGGTAGATTAAAATAAATAATTAGAGAATTAAGGAAGCAGTTGGAGCAAGCTGACAAGGCCCATGAGAAGAAGAAATCCAAGAGGCCTAGAATACAGGGAGGAAATCCAGTTCCCAGAAGGACAATCCACACCAATTCTGTTGGAACACAAACATAAGTACATGCTCCTTTGGAAACAATAGAAATAGAAACTCAAACATAGATTCCAGCATCAGAAGAAACAACTATTCAAACTGAAGAAGTGCTTCCCACATATTTTCCTTCTCCTTTGGAGACAATTGACATAGAGACCCAGACAGATGCCCCAACAACAAAAGAGACAACTATTCAGACTAAGGAAGAATTTCAGTCCCTTGAACAGGGTGCCATTATTAATAGGTTGGAGGCAGAGCTGGTGCAAACCCAACAAACACTAACTCAATGCAGAAGTGAAATGGTAACAATGGTAGAACATCATAAAGTTGTCAAACAACTTCAAGCCATGTCAACAATAGAGAATGAGACTTTTGCTAAGCTCAACAGAGCTCAAGGAAAGGTGAAAAAAGTACAAGTCCAATTAGATGGAGATTTGGAGCAAATCAAATAAATTTGCTCTTTTTATTCTGATATAGTAGCTTGTAGGGATCCTGCTACTAATTACACCTTATTTTTATTAGAACGTTATTTGTTGCTAAGGATAAAAGATATTAGAGCAGACAAACCTTTTGAGTTCACCACTGTTTATGATTTTGTTTCATGTTTTAGAGAACAAGAGGAGGGAGTACAATACTTTCTGTGTGAAATATACCTTCACAAATTCATCCTAGGAGAAAACACAAAAGAGAACCCCAGTTCTTTCACTGGGGATGTACAGTTTTAGGCATTCTTGTCCTTTGCCAAAAACCAAACCAGCTGGGCTAAAGCACACAAGGTTTTTATGAAAAGGGAGACTATTCTAGACCTATGGATCAGAGGGGAACTTCCTAAATCCCTTAAAACCATTATGAAGCACATAAAATTCATGAAAATGGAGAAGGTTGTATAATCCCTAGCCCCCATCCACAGACATGTTATAAGTTCAGGTCTATAGTATTTTAGAGAGATTAAAGAAGAAGCTATTTCTACTTCCAAACTTAGATGTGATGTCTCCTCAAATGCAGTCAAGAATAGGGAACCCTTTGGTTTTAGAAATTTTCATGCAACCACCTTCAGGTGAGAGAGGTATGCCAGAATGATCCAAAATGAAGGGCCTTCCTGGATTGGATGCAGGTACAATCCTCCTATTATTTGGTATCCTCTAGAAGGTTATCAAAGTATTTATGAAATTCGTAAGAAGGAATTAGATGTTGCTTTTGAAGAGCTTAGAGGTAAGAGTGGGTTCAGGAGACTTGAAGAAAATACCTCTCCTACCTTCATCATCACTGCTTTACATGTAAACTATTTGCTTGCATGAGGACATGCAGAAAGGTAAGCTGTGGGGTATGTTGAGTTGAGAAAAAAGGTACAAATATCCCCCTTATTACCATGGTTTATGATATATTCTTGATTGACTTTTATATTAATTAGAAATAATTAGGAAATAAAATGATTAAAAAGTCTTCTAGAAATGTTATTGAGTGATATTAGATAATTTCCGAATTTCGGTTTGAATTGTTTGATTTTATTGCAGAAATGGACAATTATTGTTAAACTCAAGATAGATAAGAAGATTATGAAGATGCATAGACTATTGGAGATCGAAGAAATCAGGTGCAAAGTAGTTTTGAGGAAGATTGACTCTCTATTTTGTAATCTTTATAAATAGTAAAAGAAATCCTGAGGATCTCTCGATCCTTGGGATAGCTTAATTTACCCATGTCATTGTAATATATAGAGGGTAATGAAGCATAGGGACATATTCAAGAAATCTATCCAAGTATTAAGATCTCTAAATTACTTTGTACAAGTAGTCAATTGTAAATGATTTATTAGTTATAGAATTAATGAAAGCCTTGGGCGTTTTGATCATCTTTGCACACTGATTTTTTAGCAACAATATATTCTGAAGACCGTGGGCCTAGTCGGAAGGAGTTACTATTTCATATGTAATCGTATCAATTCCATTTCAGTTTTGTGATTTGAATTTCCATGCAACAGTTAAGATAAATTCACGAGTGCATTGATTCTTTTAGAAATTGGTTATGGTATTCAATTACAGAGGATAGATGTTTCATTTGAAGGTTATCGATTGCTGTTCCATTTCCCATTGCTGTAGTTTATTTCTTGAGAGTTCCTCTCATTTTCACATACGCTGTTCCTTTTATTAAAATCACATTTGCTGTTCCTTTCACTTAGATTCATATTTGATGTTCCTTCTTAATTTTACAGTAATTCGATGTTCTTTTCCAGCAGGTTAAATAATCATTGATAGATTGATTCATTAAGTGTTTTTCATAGATTAAATTATTGTTTATTAGTTATATGAATTCAAAAAATTGTTTGATGTTTTAATTCACAGTTTTTAGTGGTCATATTACAATTCTGTTGAGTGAGTTGTTAGTTTCAGAGTTTTTAATGAATGTGTGAGGAACTTGATTATTGATAAACTCAGATTTTCTTTAACTACATGATTTTAACTTCTACAACTATCTACATAGACTTTGGTGATATTATTGAAAGAAAAGATGAATCCTCGGTTGATAAATTAATGTCAGAATAAGGTTGTTTTTAGGACATATTTAGAGCCCAACAACATAAATATCAAGAGGAAAACTTTCAAGGAAGCAGACTTAGTGTTGATGTATGACAGTAAATCCCTTCAACACCCAGGAAAAATTAGAATACACTGGTTAGGACCATATGAAGTAAAATCTGTCACAGATGGGGGAGATGTACAGTTGAAGGACTTAGGAGGCACATAAATCAGAGGGATGATCAATGGGAGCCAACTGAAGTTGTACAAGGACAGTCGACCACCCACAACCTGAAATCCACCGTGTAGTAAAAAAAAAAAACAACAACAACAAGAGATAGTGTAGGACATCAAAAGATAACAACAAAGGAACAGTGTGCCAAAAATAGAATGAGCATGCACACTCAACAATGCTAGCCTGACGATGACAAGGAAAATGGTCACTACAAAGTAGAAACAAACGGGAAAGGCAGATACGACCAAAGAAGTGCCAACTGACGACGACTATCGGAATTGAATGCTCGAAACGATTGACAGGACGTCACCTTAATTGAACCAACCGACGATGGCAAGGGAAATCAATGGAAAGTACGAGGGAACCGACGGTTCAATTAAATCATAATAATGATAATGTCTCCTACAAGCTTCACATGATGTCGATACAAAGAAAGAACATGGGAGCGGAAAGGTTATTGTGAAATCGGGGAAGGTACAGAGCGATAGAGCATACAAAGTAGAGAGTGAAGGTTGCAGAGGTTGTAGAGGCTACTGAGCTCGATGTGTTATCAAATAAGGTTGTCAAGGGCCATAGGTGTGTGTCGATATACCCGAGTCTGTAATTTTTCCTTGTCTCTATCCTTTTCGAATCAACAAGTCTTAAGTTTGTCCCCTTTCGGCATGTAAAGTCATCTTCTGTGTGCCCTTGCTAGTCTCCCTCAATATCTTAACCGAAAGAAATTGTGGCCCCAAGCCCTCTATTTTTCTCCAAGGATGAGAACTCACCTCCTGTGTTTCAGTCATTGGTCTCCCTGTTTTCCCAAGCCCACAACAAAATTGTCCAGGTCCTTGTTCACATAGGCCGCAACCTTGAGCATGAAGTGCATCTTTCAGAACAATTTATTTTGGACTTGAATCGCAAGCAACATGCGAGTCCATTTTGTGTCAGTGGGGATCCCATGTGAATATTGGATTAGTGCCCCCCGATTATTTAGAGTTTCAGATTGCATGAAGTATAGCGCAATAAAAAGAGCCGAAGTCCTAAAGTGATCATGAACTGTTGATCTTAAAGGGGACAGGTGGCAACTGATCCAAGCATTCCAGGAAATGAGCTTTGAGAATTTTGAAGTTAGAAGTGCATAAAACTTCCAGAGAGCCAAAGCCCAAACTCCCGAAGCAATCATGGAACATTGATCTCAAAATCAGTAGGGAGTTTTTGATCTTAGCAGAAGTGCCTCCCCAAGGCTCGAAGTCCCAGAGTCCTGAAGGGGATATTGGCCATCTGAATCCAGAATGCCACGTGTCATCAGATATGTCACTCTCGGATTTTTACTTCGGGAGTTTTAAAATTATAAAAGCACCAAGCTCCTAAAGGCCTGAAGTCCTGAAGCGCCAAGGTGCTGAAGTGCCCAAAGTCCTGAAGTGGCCGAAATCTCGAAGTGAATCTGAGCCGTTGATCAACAATAGCCACATGTCGTCGGATCCATAGCTTTGGGTAAACGCATAGAAGGTAAATAAGATTTGAGTTTTGTTTTTCCTGGATCCTGGAGACTCAAAGTGGATATCGACCGTCCAAATCCAGGAGCCACATGTCATCAGATCCCTAGCTCCAACAAATTTTCTTGGGGAAAATAAAGTTTGACTATTGAGAAGTCCGAAGCCTGAAGCCCAGAGCCATGAAGGGATCTCAACCATCGATCTTAGGAGGGCCATACGTCATCAAATCTATGAATCTGGGTAAAAGCAGCTGAAGGTAGAGGAAGTTTGAGATTTTAATTTCCCAGAGTCTGGAGACTCGAAGTAATTCTCGGCCGTTTGATTCACGAAGACACACGTCATCAGATCGCCAACTCTAGGTAAAATCACATAGAGGAGCCAAAGGAAAAGGAGCTAGAGCCCAAGCCATGGAGCACCAAGTTCATGGCAGTTGTCGGCACAGACACATGGCATTCGTCTAATGTTGATACATGGCACTCATTTCAAGCATTTTAGACATGCTTTCTGCTTGTTTTCGAGTGACACATGTCACCTCTCCATCCATGACATATCAACATGGTGACATATAGAATCCATGTCATATCATCCTCTGAGAGATATTATTGTTCAACGCTAAAAGTATCCCCCATCCCAAGGCACACTTTTGGTAGATCCTAAAGTTGGTGGGTGATTAAGCTTGGTAGTGGCGCTAAATCTAGCGGGTGCGCTAAGATCATAGATAAGGACTAGACCTACGGACACAATCCATTGCAGGGAGGAAACATGTTTGGGAGATATTTTTCTTGAGAGGTCCCGCAATGTAAACCATGGTATTGCAAAAATGATACGTGGAAAAATGTGATGGATTGCGGGCCCAAAAGCGGTCTGAATCTAAACTGCTTTTGACAGCCTCACAATATCGTGTTTATGTGGCATCCTATCCGAGAGAAGCACATGGTCGCGCCCCTGAGCATGAATTCTCGTTCAATATCTGAGGAAAGGCAGTTAATGGAAGGTAGGTTTGGTGGTTGAAACCTCGGCTCACCTCATAAATGGAAGGCATGGAAGGCCCGACGGTGGGGACTGAACCATTAGCCCGTGGTACCCTTGTGGGTAGATTTTCCTGCAAAACCCATGTCGATCTGAGCTCGCGTCTGACAGAGGGGTGCACATTCAGTCTGATAGAAGAATTCACAAACACAATGCTTTGAATGTAGTGATCAGATCACACTTCTGGTAGTGGCGAATTGTTCCCAGTATAAATAAGTAGTTTTGATATTTTGTTAAGGTCGTCAACTGGTTGAGCAGAGCTCCCTATTTTGTAATTTTTTGATGCCATAACTGTTATTTGGTTATGTATCAGATTTGAGAATTTCAGATTAATAGAATTCAACCTCTTTTCATCTCTTTGTAAAAACTATGTTAAAACACTCAGGCATGGAGGATCCAATCGAGGGTTGATATGTTGTTGTAATGTAGGTTTGATTGAAGTGATATCATGACCAGTTTTAGTCAGCTTCCTTATGATCATTTCCACTCTTACACTAAATGGCTCGGGCATGGAGGATCCAGCCAAGTTGTTGTAGCTGCATGGTGATGTAGGTTTGATCATTGTGCTATTGTGACTATGTTGTTTGGACATATTTCAGTGTCTGAAGCTTGAGCTTAAGAGTGAAATTGAGTCTGAGTTTTTATTCTCAAAGCTGCTTGAAGGCCTGATGCCCATAACAGTCTTTTCCACCTTTCTTACTAAGTCTTCCCTCTGCTCACACTTAAACTCAATTCACTGATTGAAGTTAGTGTTGGACAACTGAGAGGGAGGGGGGGTGAATCAGTTGTTACCGTGCTTAAACAATTATGCTTCTTTTAAATTATTTATAAGGCACTCAATGATGATCATAACAATGCAGAGAAATAAGCAATGACACATTCAACATCAGTCACATATATGAGATACACAGAGACAAATATTTCCCGAGAAAACCCATAAAGGGTAAAAACCTCTTCTTCTTTATATGATAAGTATTATTTACATTCTTTACATTATCATACATATGAGAACCAACTCATTGTGAGGCTACAACCTTTGTTTTGCAAGCTGCAACTTGCTGAGAGCACCAACTCTCTGTTTTCTCTAGCATCCACTAGAAGGAAGCACCAACTCCTTGGTTTCTCTAGCACCAACTAGAAGGAAGCACCAACTCCCTAGTTTCTCTATCACCAACTAGAAGGAAGATACAACTCCCTGTGTTCAAGCACCCACTTGAACCTCTGAGGACACCAGTCCTCCCTAGCACCTCCCTACCACCCTGGATTATGAATATGAAATACTGAAACCTATTATAGTGATATAGTGTTCAATAATAGCTTACCAGTCTCATCACTATTCTGCAAGATTTTGCTACTCAGTCTTCCTCACTGTCTTCCTGCATGCATCCACTGCCCATTCTGTTCTTCTGCCTTTTGTGCTCTGTGTGCCATTCCCATTCAATGTACCTTTTGTTTCCTATCCATTTCAGCTGCTACACAACCCCTTTACTTCTTCACACATGCATTACTTCACCTCAACAAAAACAACCTCATCACTTCTCTGTGCCGTGTACTTATAGCTTCTATGCACCTTGTGCATGCAATGTACACAATGCCTCTACCTGCTCACACCACATTCATCTCCTCCACATCTCAAGTGCTCTGTCTGATCATCATGGTAACCCTTCAACTTCTCTGGTGGTTTTCCCATGCGTTCAACATCACTGGATGTCATGCTGAGATTCCTCAGCCTCTCTGGTAGTCGAGACTCTACGTCTTCTCTGGCATAGTTGAGCTTATACTTTCTATTTCAGTTACAAACTTCAAAACTCATCCACTTGTCAGTCCCTCTAAGAATCATCTTCATTCACTGGAAGAATCTTGGAGACCCTTTAGCTCCTCTGGCGATCAGAGAAAGGTCTCTTTGAATGTTCTGTCAAAGACCCTCAATGGTTTCCAGTAGTTAGACTGTGAGGAGAAACATTAGCCCTTCGATCGTGCCCAAAATCTCCTGCACCATTGGATTGAATTCATGTGATCTTGCGTTGATTTTTCCAATTCGCATTTCGGTATTTCGGGATCCCCAGGGTAAATATTTGTTACACTCCATATCCTGATCCCCGAAACTCTGAAAAGGAGCTTGTTTATACTATCTCCTTCCTCCACGGGACCACAGGTGGTGACCACCGGCTAGTTTGAAACTATATATCACAAATTTGCATTTTGGGATTTTGATGTTTCTGTGGTGAAGTGTTCTTGACACTTCCAAGTTCCGGTATCTGAAAATTCGAAATGGAGTTGGATCAATGGTTCACATTCCTGATGATTCGATGGTCCATATCTCTTCACGATTTCACATATCACAATTTCAACATTCTTATGATGAAAAAGTCTTGAGCCTTGACCCCTCCATTTCCCGATATCCGA
The DNA here is from genome assembly GCA_009831015.1 of Picea engelmannii. Classification (NCBI taxonomy): domain Eukaryota; kingdom Viridiplantae; phylum Streptophyta; class Pinopsida; order Pinales; family Pinaceae; genus Picea; species Picea engelmannii. Next base: position 76,901 of record ML814997.1, on the reverse strand, counting down.
TACTCCAAAAAAAAAGTCGGATCAACGATCCAGATCAAACCTTGAATTGACGACTGAGAATGTTTCACGATTTCGCATATCACGAATTCGAGAGGTTAGGGAACCCTGTTCCTTTGACTCTCCACTCAGCAAAATGACAATCTTTCGCCACGTGTCCTATGGACCCAATGGTCCAGATCTTGTCGTGATTTCTACTCTTCAACGACCCTCTTTATGCCAGTCAACGATCCACAACCCTTGGTGATCGAATGGATCACATAACCCACTGAGATGGACAGTTGACAGGATTTCGGTGAATCGACATTTCGTGACTTCGGGTTTCGGGATTTCGGGACTCTTGAGATGAAGAGTCTTCACTCTTGATTCCTCCAACTCCCGGTAACCGAAATCTTGGTGTGATGTAAACTTGCTGACGTCAAATGTGGATCGACACGTTTGGAATAGCTGCCACATGGCACTCTGATTCGTGACTTACATGTGCCTGAAATGGTGAATCAGCTTGACACTTGCCATTGCCTAATTGTGCCACATGTCCTTAGCTCAAGTGGTTTGCTAACGTGGTTTGTCACATTCACCTCCTGGATTTGACGACCCAGATCACACCATGATCCAATGGCTTAGATCATTTCGCCATTTCACATTTCGTGTTTTCGGGACTCCTGATGATGAGAGTCCGTGACATCTCTATCTCCCGGTATCCAAAATCCCGGTATCCATTACTTCGAGTGATGCACCTGTTTTAGGTTTTTCGAGATTTTGCATTTCGACACTTTGGGACTCTTGATGTTGGAGAGTTTCGACTCTTGACTTCTCCATCTCTCGGTAATCGAAACTTCGAAATGGAGTCTTTGTTGAGGTTCCTGTTTCGGATTTTTCGGGGTTGCACATTTCACCTTGGTCGTTAAAGAGCGTGTATATTTTCCTGGATCCAATGCCAGTTGGACCACAGGCTCAGATTTGACGTACATTGGGAAATCTCAATGAGATCCATCACTTCATACTCTGATCTTGTCTAGCTAGCTTTGCATCGTCTTCCAAAAAGACTTCTGGTGCCCGCCTGACACATCCTTCCTATACTCAAGTCATCATCGTTGTTGTACTTGCCATCAATGACAAGCATATATTGTCTATAAAACATGCCAACAATCTCCCCCTTTGGCATTGATGGCAATAAAGGCACCCCTGTTCTTTTCTCCCCCTTTGACATCAATGTCAAAGAAAACACACTCCCCCTGATGTTGTTGCATTAATTTTAGGAGGTATCAGATATGCAACCAATACATGACTCCCCCTAACAAGATGGACTCTCTTAGATGTGAGACAGGATGACACCCAGCTTTTGTCTGAGATATTCAAATGGTGTCTTGGCTAGGGGTTTAGTAAAGATGTCTGCAATTTGTTCTGTAGTTGGAATGTAATAGACCCGAACAATCTGATTGGTGACCTACTCTCTCAGAAAATGATATTTTATGGGAATATGCTTGGTCTTGGAGTGGAATACAGGATTTTTAGACACACTAATGGCACTAGTGTTATCACAATGAATTGGGATCGGTGCAGTGTATTTTACCTCCAAGTCTGCAAGTGTTTGAATCATCCATAATACCTAAGTGCAACAGGTAGCAACAAAAATGTACTTTGCGTCTGTGGTTGATAAAGAAATGGAACCTTGCTTTTTACTAAGCCATGCTACTAAAGAGTCACCCAGGAAGAATGCTCCTCCATTGGTGTTTTTTCTCTCATCGACACAATTTTCCCAATCTGCATCTGAATAAGTAGTTAACTGAAAATTATGATTTCTGGGATACCACAGACCATAAGTCATTATTTCTTTTAAATACCTGAATATCCTTTTGACAGCTTGCAAATGAAATTGTTTAGGTGCAACCTGATATCTTCCTACCATTCCTACAACATGCATTATGTCTGGGCGAGATGTTGTGATGTACAACAGGCTGCCTATCATTGATCGATATGAGCTTTGATCAACATCAGGTGAATCATCTTCCTTGCTTAATTTACATCTAGTTACCATAGGTGTACTCACAGGTTTAGAATCTTCCATTTGAAACCTTTTCAACATTTCTCTTAGATATTTTTCTTGAGAAATGAACATCCCTTTGGACCTCTGAGTAATTTGCAGACCAAGAAAAAATGACAGTTCTCCTATCATAGACATTTCAAATTTAGACTCCATGGTAGAAGCAAACCATTGTACCAATGAATCCTTATTACATCCAAAGATGATGTCATCTACATAGACCAATACGATGAGCAAATTATTATCCTTTGTTTTAATATACATATTGTTGTCAATTGTTCCTCTCTTGAACCCTTTGTCTTTGAGATATGTATCCAGTCTGTGATACCAGGCTTGAGGGGCTTGTTTTAACCCATATAAATCTTTCTTCAGCTTACATACTAAGTCAGGGTTATCAGACAGTTTGAAACCCTCTGGTTGTTCCATATAGACTTCTTCACTTAAATCTCCGTTAGGAAAGATGACTTGACATTCATTTGATAGACTTTAAAACTTTTGTGACAAGCATAGGCAAGAAACATTCTGATAGCTTCTAATATTGCTACGGGTGCAAATGTTTCATCATAATCCAGTCCTTCTATCTGAGCATATCTTTTACAGATTAGCCTTGCTTTGTTCCTGACAACTTGTCCTTTCTCATTCAATTTATTCTTAAAGATCCATTTGGAGCCAATGACATTTTTACCTTCAGGTCTATGAACCATCTCCCACGTATTGTTTTTCTCAATCCGATCAAGTTCATCATTCATTGCTTTAACCCAGTGGTTATCTTTGCTGGATTCATTGAAATTCTTGGGTTCTAGCATGGATATGAAATCTATATGAGATTGTTCGATGTTTTTGATTAGCTTTCTCCTGGTTTGTACACCTTTGTCTTTTTCTCCAATTATCTGACTTACAGGATGATTCTTTTGAATGATTCTGGAGGAGGAATTTGTAGTTGACTGCTAATTTGAGTCTGTCTGAGTGTCTGAGTCTTCATCTGATTCAAAGTCTTCATTTTTTGATTCTTGGAACTGTTCATATTCAGCTTTAGTTGTGTCTTTTGTAGAAGACTCATTACTGTACACCTCTCTTGCTGGGATTCCTTCATCAATTTTTACATCAATACAATCAACCATTTTATGCAGCCTCTTATTATAACATCTATATCCTTTACTGTTTGTAGCATACCCTAATAAGATACCTTGATCAGCCCTATCATCATATTTGCCGAGGTTCTCATCATTATTCTTTATGTAGAATTTACTCCCAAAGACTTTGAAGTGTTTGATTGAGGCAGGTCTTCCAAACCATAATTCATAAGGTGTCTTGTCACTTTGTGGTTTGA
>ML814997.1:58920-69055 GCA_009831015.1 Picea engelmannii | reverse complement strand
ACTTGAACCTCTGAGGACACCAGTCCTCCCTAGCACCTCCTTACCACCTTGGATTATGAATATGAAATACTGAAACCTATTACAGTGATATAGTGTTCAATAACAGTTTACCAGTCTCATCACTGTTCTGCAAGATTTTTCTACTCAGTCTTCCTCATTGTCTTCTTGCATGCATTCGCTACCCATTCTGTTCTTCTGTCTTTTGTTCTCTGTGTGCCATTCCCATTCAATGCACCTTTTGTTTCCTATCCATTTCAGCTACTTCACCACCCCTTTACTTATTCACACATGCATTACTTCACCTCAGCAACAACAACCTCATCACTTCTCTGTGCCATGTACTTATAGCTTCTGTGCACCTTGTGCATGCACTGTATGCAATGCCTCTTCCTTCTCACACCATGTTCATCTCCTCCACATCTCGAGTGCTTTGTCTGATCATCATGGTAACCCTTCAGCTTCTCTGGCGGTTTGCCCATGCGTTCAACATCACTAGATGTCATGCTGAGATTCCTCAGCCTCTCTAGCAGTCGAGACTCTACGTCTTCTCTGGCATAGTCGAGCTTATAATTTCTATTTCAGTTACAAACTTCAACACTTATCCACTTGTCAGTCCCTCTAAGAATCGTCTTCATTCACTGGAAGAAGCTTGGAGACCCTTCAACTTCTCTGGTGATCACACAGAGGTCTCTTTGAATATTCTGGTAGATACCATCAATGGTTTCCAGCAGTTAGACTGCGTGGAGAAACATTATCCCTCCGATCGTGGCCAAAATCCCCTGCACCATTGGATTGACTTCATGTGATCTTGCGTTGATTTCGCCAATTTTCATTTCATTATTTCGGGATCCCCGGGGTAAATATTAGTTACACTCCATATCCTGATCCCCGAAACTCTGAAAAGGAGTTTGTCTATACTAGCTCCTTCCCCCACGGGACCACAGGTGGTGACCATCGGCTAGTTCGAAACTATATATCGCAAATTCATATTTCAGGATTTCGACATTTCTGTGGTGAAGTGTTCTTGACACTTCCAAGTTCCGGTATCCGAAACTCCGAAATGGAGTCAGATCAATGGTTCACATTCCATATGATTCGACGGTCGAGATCTCTTCGTGATTTTTCATATCGTGATTTTGACATTCTTATGATGAAAAAGTCTCGAGCCTTGACCCCTCCATTTCCCAGTATCCGATACTCCAAAAAAAAATCAGATCAACGATCCAGATCAAACCTTGAATTGATGGCTGAGAATGTTTCACGATTTTTGATATTGCAAATTCGAGAGGTTAGGGAACCCCGTTCCTTTGACTCTCCAGTCAGCGAAATGACAATCTTTCACCACGTGTCCTATGGACCCAACGGTCCAGATCTTGTCGTGATTTCGACTCTTCACAGGCCTTATTTATGCTAGTCAACAATCCACAACCCTTGGTGATCAGATGGATCACATAACCCACTGAGATGGACGGTTGACGGGATTTCAACATTTTTCTTTTCGGTGAATCGACATTTCGTGATTTCGGGTTTAACAATTTCGGGACTCCTGAGATGAAGAGTCTTCACTCTTGATTCCTCCAACTCCCGGTAACTAAAATCCTGGTGTGATGTAAACTTGCTGACGTCACACGTGGATCGAAACGTGTGGAATAGCTGCCATGTGGCACTTTGATTTGTGACTTACATGTGCCTGAAATGGTGAATCAACTTGACACTTGTCATTGCCTGATTATGCCACATGTCCTTAGCTGACATGGTTTGTCACATTCACCTCCTGGATCTGACGACCCAGATCACACCCTGATCCAACAACTTAGATCATTTATCCATTTCTCATTTCACATTTTTGAGACTCCTGATGATGAGAGTCCGTGACATCTCTATCTACCAGTATCCAAAATCCCGGTATCCATTACTTCGAGTGATGCGCCTATTTCTGGTTTTTTGAGATTTCGCATTTCGGCACTTCGGGACTCCTTATGTTGGAGAGTTTTGACTCTTGAATTCTCCATCTCCCCGTAACTGAAACTCTGAAATGGAGTCTTTGTTGAGGTGCCTGTTTCAGATTTTTCAGGGTTGCGTATTTCACCTTGCTCGTTAAAGAGCGTGCATATTTTCCTAGATCCAATGGCGGTCAAACCACGGGCTCAGATTTGACGTTCATCAGGAAATCTCAATGAGATCCATCACTTCATACTATGATCTTGTCCAGCTAGCTTTGCATCGTCTTCCAAAAAGACTTCTGGTGCCTGCTTGGCACATCCTTCCTGTACTCAAGTCATCATCACTGCTGTACTTTCCATCAATGAAAAGCATATATTGTCTGTAAAACATGCCAACAGTTAGTTGTGGCCCTCACTTCCCTATGCATTTCTTGTCCAGTTCTATGTTGAACATCATTAATATATTGAGTTTTGTCCATTGACCTCCACTCATATAAAACCAATATCCACCAAAATCTCTGATGGGTACTGGGCTTATCCTCCCGTAATCTGAGGGTGACTCTCAATGATAACACGATGAACGATAAATTTACCACCATGGAAACAACCAAACAGGGAGAGCCGAGCCAAAATTTTAGACAACCCCGAAGTAGTACCAGAGCATAATTACAACCACAGGGAAGCGAACAAAAACCATCTCATCCCCCATAAGTCATCAATGTGGATGAAATCCTGTCGCTGGATACAGCACTAGGAAGATCCACACCCATTGTGGAGGAAACCCAACAGACAACACCAATAAGTATGGACATTGATATGTCGGAAGAGGGACAAGACTAACAGGATGAGGATGCAGGCAACCAAGTGCACCCTGCAAACCCTCAAGAATCCTCGAGAGTCAATGTGAAGGATCTGAACTAGGAAGAAATGACCGCGCCAAAAATATCATAGAAAACCACATCAAAACAACCACATGAGGGAGCAGTGGAAGATGTCACCGAATGACCGGAGGAGTATGTTGAAGAGCGAACAATGGAGGTTGGAACCTTGAGCTAGCCACCATAGTGAAAGGGAAAGTAGACGATACATAGGTCACCGCACAAGAAACACACCACATCCATTGTCTTGCCATGCATTCGGAAGGGGTACGTGTACCAACAAATTTGTTAGGCCACACAGAGAAATTGAGGTACTCAGACCATGATGTAGCAGACATAGACAAGTCCCCAGAGTTCGCCAAGTGAGTCTACCTAAAGACTGTGGGTATAGGACCCTTTGGTGAACCAATCAATCAACTAGTCCAGTGGGCAGCAGAACTGGCCAAAACTGAGATTCTAGGTCTGTTGGACCTACCACACTTTGGGAGAGGCCAGTACGCAAACAACTACGTCAAATAGCTGATGGCAGTCACACATGGCAGATATCTATGGCTGGAACAACTTGTCTCCATAGACGTAGAGCTCATCGCATACATCACAGGGATGCCATCACGAGGGGAGGATCCCACATAGTTCTTTGAGGAAAAAACAAAGGAGAAAGAGATAACCGAGGAAATGAAGAAGAAATATGGCACCGAAAGGGGGTTGTGCAGAATCATCATCAAGCATATTATTGACGTCGTGACAAGAATGGACAAAAACATTATGGCATGCAAATTACTCAGGGAATTCCGCTAGGAGGATGTCCCAGCTGGGGTTGTCGCAGCTCCAGCACAATGTGCCGAGGGCACCACACTCAGCTGGGCCCCTTATTTGTTTAATATGTTCCTAGACGACTGCAAGGATGTGCATTATCTAGGGATAGAATTTCATTATTCATGGTTACTCATCCTGATAGCCGTGATTGGATGGAAGGAGTCAAAGTATTCCCTTTTTTCCACCAGACCCACTCCTTGCCATGGAGCGCGATACTTATCACTTGGGGCTGCTTCAGACTCCAAGAACATAAAAGCAAATGTAGCTTTATTCGAAGGCTATCTCAATGACATACATGACAACATCACCAACACTTGGAGGGTAACACCAGAAGTGATCACATAGTATCAGGGCATAGCCAAATTCAAAGCCACTAGACATGGGATGTGGATCCTGGAACAGAAAGATCCCAACAATCAATGGCTACAACTAGGCTACTACATCACGTAGGTGGACATAGAGATGGCCATTAAGGATTGGGAAGATGACTGGAGGATTCCAGTTCTCATTCGATAAGTACCCACATAGATAGAGGAGGAGGAGGAGGTAAGACATGAACAAATACATCTCGAGGAGGTAACAGTTCCCAAGAAACCAAGGACATGTTAGAACAAGGAACAAAAGAAAAAAGGGGGGACATCCAAGATGGGCACTTAGATGGAGAATAAAAACAACACACAGGTGCCCCAGGTACAACACAAACAAGCCAAGGCAACACAGGGAACTACATCAAGTGCTACGCCACAAGAGAAAGGAAAGAATAAGAGGCCAGTCATCCAAATGGGGGGTGCGCGCAAGAAGGCGAAGGCACACAAAATTCCCCCTGAATACACAATCACTGAGGATGATGCGGACATGGTCGCCGAAATGATCCAGGATCGCATAGTTAAGGATTTCAATAATGCTGCACACGAAAGGGAGAGAATTGAGGAAGAGGTGGCATGCATACAACAACCCCTCAGGCAGCTCGAGGAAGCATAGCTAGCTGACAACATCGTATAAATGGGCCCGTCAACATCAAATATATGAGGTGAAGTTGGATCAAGTGAGCATGACAGGATCTAGATGACAACACAACCGAGCTCAACATTTCATGTCACACCCAACATGCTACGCATGGATGAAATCATGGGGTAGACAAAGGACTTGGACCAAATACAATTAGTATTGATGCAGATACTAACTAAGGCCTTGTATAAATTGCAAGTCAACGTTACACAAAAGGTACATTCTCGGGCACACACAAATACAACAGAATTGCAGCAGACGAAGGGAAATTGAGATGAGCTAGAGTTGATACTCGAGTAGGATAATCTTGAGACCAAAGATGAGAAGGACTGCATGAATGGGCTGGAGCAGAAATTGGTCGTAGCCTACGATAAAATCCCAAAGAACGCGTAGACGCCTGAACTCACGGTCATAGAGAATATTGATTAGATTGTGTAGACAATCGATCAATACCAATAGGAGATCGAGCATCTACGGGAGAAAATCACACCTACCACTCCACCAGAGGTGAAGGAGAAAAAGAAACAGGACGCAACAATGCAGATAAAGGAGATAGAGAGACAAGTCCATGCGATGACCGACTTGTTCAAGAAAGAAGCACAACTCTGGACGAAGCTGGAAGAGGATCAACAGGTCCAGCAGTGGGACTAGGAAGGATAAAGGATAAGTGCAGCTATCTAAGACCTCAAGTAGAGGAAAAATAAAATGCCGATGACAGAGCGGGTCAAAGGAGTGAAGGACATGAAGAAACTACAGGCATAACTCATAGTTGTGAAAACACAGAAAAAGGAGTGTCAGGATCAAACGAAACCTCTCTAGAAGTGAGAAACAGAGGTCATTGCACATGCAGAGGAAGCCAAAACATACATGGCACAAACCTAGGTAGAATGTACAAGGATGGCCAACGATGAGATTGGAGTGCAGGTATTGGATGCACTCAAGGAGAAGACCATGCAGGTCCAAACGCAAGCAACAAAGCTCATGGAAAAGTTCCAAGCGATCACAAGCGAGATCGAGGAAGCACACAAGGGTTAGGTGGCTTGGGACAAGCCACATGTTAGTGTCGGGGGCCTATTGGAAGCGGTCCAAATAAGAAAGAAAGTCTATTTTGGGAAGAAAGGCATGCACAAGGAAAGCGACAACTGGAAGGAAAAGCAGCACACACACATGCATGGAAGACCTAAGGACTCTAGGGTTAAGGTTTTTGTAATACATTGTAATGGATGATGAGACAATATATATATATATATATATATATATATATAGATAGATAGATAGATAGATAGATACCTAGGAGAGGTGGAGAGGGAAGGGAATTAAGGATTGTTGCTCACGTGAGGAGTAACTAGTTGGTAACAACACTGTAATACAATTCAATGTTGTAAGCTATTGAGCTATAGAGGGTTAGGAGGGTAAATCTCAAGGGTTATATCATAGGATGGGGAGCCTAGTGTGATCTATTCCACCTCATAATAGATATTGACCTGACTAAGAACGAGTTGTAAAGTGCGGGACGCTGTAGTTTTGGAACTACCATAATAAAAGAGCTAGAAAGCCAGATCTTTGTGGATGCACCCCAGGGCGGGTGAACCATGGTAAAACCTGTGTTATGTGATTGAATGTTTGTATCTCTTTACTGTATATGAATAGATGCTAGAATGATATATGAATGAATTAATGAATTTAACTACGTTACATGATTAAATGGGAATGATGATATATTGCTTTAATATATAGATAGAATTCACAACGCACACTTCAAATATCTCCATTCAGTTTTGTATTGCAAGCACTTGAGTATTACAGTCACCCATTAAGACTATCTCGGGTGAGACTACACAATGCACTCTATGCGCTGTGTTTCCTTTTGGTTTACCAGGATGACATGATAGTTTTAGAGGATTTTTTTTATCCCTAGTAGACCTGGACCTAGGTTAATCATGTTAAAGGTATAACTTAGATTAACAACCACCAAAGCCTGACTCCATATGTTAGTCCCTCCTTTTAAGGTCTTCAATCCTTTGATGACCATCTTGACAATAATGCAATACTCATTCTCTTCCAGATGATCCCTTCCTAACTCGATCAAGTGGCCTCCTTTAAAAAAATCCTCATGGATATCTCATGCAAATAAGTATTTAACTCTGATTTAGTGAAACCGCTCTCTGATTTCCAGGCACACAATAGATAACTATTGAGTCCTTTAACTCTGTGACAGGTGGAAATTTAGCATTTTCATTTGATTCCTTCTTGAATCTTTTGCAACGTGGCATCATTCCTGAACATAACTTTCATGGTGATTTTTTATTCCTTGCTGGCTATGATCTAATTTGTGCTTATCATGTAATCTTGTGGACTTGGCATCCATCTTCAATGATCTCTTATTTTGGAGACCGATATGCATGCCCAACCTCCACAGTCTGGTATCATTCATCATGTGGCATACTATGACCCATACATGGCATGATTTCTCCATTCCCAGAATATGGTTTGAAGCTTCTTCAACAAATTTATCTCATGATGAACTAAGTGACAAATTCTAATGAGATATTATGGAAGGTAGCGTTATCATGTTTCCTTTTGAGTATATCAAGCTTCTCCAACCAAAATAGGTTGGGTTATCCTTTTTTTTTTTCCTGAGCGCTGGCCTCTAGGGATGAGATCTTGTGGTATTTTGTAATGGTGATTTCCACCTGGAGACAATGGTTGTGCCTATTCTCCCACTGGACTACACACATTTCCTTTCTATTAAAAGTTTGTGAGATCTCTCTAGGTGATACAATTTGGTTGAGATTCAACAAGATCGAAATGATGTTTCCTTCTAGCTTTCTTGTTGGCACTATGATCTCTTTACCCAAGACTTACTTGAAGGTTGACCTCATTGATACTTTTACAAAGTTCAACCTAAATGATCCCTCATTCAACATGATTTGATGTTATCTTTAGCAATTTGGTTTAACATTTGTCTCCAGCTGTGATCAATGGCACGATCCATGCCAACTCATGTTTTCATACCATGAATTCATGGGATTTCATGTTTCATGTGATCTCCATGTGCAATCACCTTTCTAGCATCTCTTCTTTGTTGGAGAGATAAGTTGAATCCTTCACTAAATTCCCTTTTTAATTGCATGGAAAACTTATTTTCTATCTCCTTGATGATCTCATAAGATCTCTTTTCTTAATTTAGTGTTGTGATATGGTAGAAACAAAAATATCCATGGAAATTTATCGTGATGATTAAAAACTATCTTGAGCTCTCTCTTCTATAATCTCATGACTTCATTTATATGTGACCTACATCCCTCTTCCAACATTTATTATGAGCAGGTAAGCCCATATTTATGGCACCAAAATCTCTTGAAGCTGATCATCATTGCACCCTTAGAGATCTCCATCGTATCTGCAAACTAGTAATTTTTGTGTCTCCATTGGTAAATATTTTAGTAAAACCATAACATTTTGATTTGTAAAACCTTCTACATCAAGTGGATTATACCTATAAAGAATTAGCAAAAAAAACTCTTCACTAGAATATTTATGAATAATGTTTTAATATTTGCAAAATATTACAATTATCCCTAAAAATGACGATGGGATTATAATACCTTTACATATCCAAATAATATATAATAATAATAATAATAATCTATTTTTAAGGTCATGACCAAGCCACACCAAATTGGTGTATGAGACCCCCTTGTTTGTGGGACAAGGGACCCCCCTTCGCCCAACAATTTGACTGGTAAAGTCTACGGAGGTATACAAATCTATAATGATGTTGATTTTAACACGAATTAGGAATTTTAATGTCAACATAACCTTTTATTTCAAATTTAATAATAATTGTCACCAAATAGATATATGATAACTAGGTTATCATATAGCTAACCCTGTTTTCCTAACTAACTCTTCTTGCCATGTATTGATGACCATAGACTAGAGAATAAAATTAATCCAAGGGAATCAATGTGAATCTGAAAACATATCACTTATCAAGGTAGAGAATAAGCACAATACAACAAACCTTTTAAATAAGTGGACTTTTGAGTTAATTCAAAAAGAGTTAAATGTAAAACATCTAAGGCATCAATCTTAACGAAAGTAAGAGCTTGTTAAAAATCAACGCCTCACTCAATTTGAAAATCATTGGCTTGTATCTAGTATTTTAAGTGTATTTTCCCAAGACACATACTGAATTTCATATAAACAAGCCTTAATTGAAATGTTTTATTTTTTCCAAAGAGTACAAAAATGCAAAAGGTAGTGTTTTTAAATGAAAATTTAAGGCTTGTAGAAAAAAAATGCTTTATTGAAATCCAAAGTATCTACTTGTTTCTATTGCTTGATATGTGATCTTTTAAGGCACAAATTGACTTGTGTATGAATAATATTTTAATTGAATTATTTCGACATGCCAAATAGTATGAAATTACAAACATAGTATGATTTTTAATGAAAGTCTGGAGAGTAGTTGTAGCTGCAACTACTACAACTTGTATTTTCGGTTTCAGTCTTGGAATCTCTCTTGGTTATGGTTTGGAATTTTTTCTTGGTATTCTAACTATGGAGAGTGATATGCTACCTTGATTGGGTATTAGGCCTAGGGTTTTCTTCTGTAATTATTCTCTGTCAAGGTTAAGGTGCTCGGGGGTGGCTTCGGCCTATGGTTTGGTGACAATATTTCTATGTTGTCTATGGTTAAATGATCACACCTATTATTTCTATTAGGTTATGGGACCACACTATCTTTTGACAATCTAACCACTGGAAGATAGACTGGAAGGATTTTCTCAGTTACAGTTGTAGTTGCAGTCAATTTTTTTGTTGCAGCAATGAAAACCTAACCCTCTTGTTGAGGCACCTTAAGTGAATATGTTGACCTAATTTCTGGATATCCTAGTGTGCGCTAACCTAACACACCTCCTGGTACTCTCAGCAAGCTAAGACATCAAGTTTGAGTTTTTGGTCAAAGTCAAAGGATGAACAAGACAAAGTAGTCATGACCTACTCTATGAAGCCAGAAAACAAGTTAGAAGGAGATTCTAACTTCAGAGCATGTAAGCAAGGATTGATATCATCCTTTCCAATAATAAAGTGTTGGATATCGTGAAAGGAATTATTATGGAACCACAGTTTGAATAAGGAAAAGAGAAGGAACCTCATAACGTTGCAGTTATGGAGAAGTTCAAAGACAATGACATCAATGCCATGAGTATCATAGTGGTTTCTGTAAAAGACCACTTGATACCCTACATATCTCATATTGACTCATCTAAGAATATGTATGATGCCCTAACTAACCTATTCTTAGTCAAAAAAATTGGACAAGTAATGATTCTAAAGAATGAGCTCCGTGACATGAAAATGAATGATGATGACAACATAACATCATACCTTGTGAGAATCTCTCAGTTAAGATATGAACTACAAGCTATTGAAGAAATCATTTCAGAGAGGGAACTAGTAAATATAGTACTCAATGGTCTT
>ML814997.1:29324-42021 GCA_009831015.1 Picea engelmannii | reverse complement strand
TGAGAAACTGTTATTTTTCTTGCTTGACCTACGCCCTCTCTTCTTCAAACTTGGCTTGAAGGTCATCCTTCTCCTTTTGTGAGACCCGACGTTGCTCTACCATTTCTTCTTGGGCTTGTTTCAGGGCCACTATGACATGGTCTTTCTCGGCTTGTGCTCGACAAAGGTGAGCTTCAATCACATCAGCTGGTCTGTGTAGTTGGACATGCTCATCTCCAAACTATGGTTCTTTTTATGGTGGAGGTGTAGTAGATACCGTGTGGCTAGATTGAAGGGCCTGTTGTACCCCTATGAGTTCAACCTCAATCCTGTCATACATCTCCTCCTACTTGGCTTCATGTTTCTGCAAGATGTCTTGTGAGGCATCTGTTATAGCTACGATGATGAAGTTGAAGTCATCTACAATGAGCTCAGTCTGCATCTTAGTCAAGGTGGCTCTGGATTTTGTTTCGGGAAGTGGGTTTCATGGTGGAAAACTTCCTTTTCTTCAAGGGATCAACCTCATCAACAGGATCCCTAGGGGGTGTTACTTTGCCTTGATTTTGCTGATCTTATTTTTCGTTGGTATCTTCTTGATATACTTTGTCATCACCTCCTCAGTCAGGTGATACTGAAGCAGTTTCTTCCGATGCACTGCTCAAGTTTTGGACCTCTTCGATCTTCTTCCTTTTGCTGGGTCTAAGAGTATCCTTTGCTTCATGAGTGGTCTCAGGGCTACTGATTAGTTTGGGGTCTGAAATTTCTACAGGGTCAGTGGGGATGGGGAACTCTACAGACCAGTCCTTGGTTATCTCTTTGAGGTCCTCCTCTGTGAGCTTGTAGTATGACTGCAGATCTTATTTATGCTCATCTACTCATGTGGTGATATAAATGAAGTGTCGATATGTGCAGAACTTCATGAGGAGTTGGAACTGATGCAAGGTGTTTGGCGTCATGTGAGGGACAACTTTGATAACCCTCTTCAGTTGGAGATAATATGTATGAAAGACTACGTTCGAATGCCACTGTTTTCCCATATCACTCGAGTACTAGAGCGTGGTGAACTTCACAGTGAGCGGCTCAAATGGCTCAATGTCCGAGAAGGTCGCACCTTCTGCCATCTCCCAAGCAGTAAATGCGATGAGGATTAGGATCCAACTAAAGTGGAATTCATAGCCATGATCCTGAGATTTGCACAAGTCTAATTCCCACTGGTTGAAAAAGTACTTTTCCCAGTTCATCTGGAGTCCTTCTACATATTTATCGGTGAGGTCAACAACGAATCCTATGACTTGTGTAGGTCTATTCTTTCTCATGAACTTTCCTGCGATCAGCTGGAAGGCCAGACGCACTGCACCATTCTAGATGGAAGCTACCTTGTAGCATCATGTTCCCTTTTCTACATCACCATATGTGTCTTTGATATTATATGCCAATGCGTGATCTGTAGCCTTCCTTGGGTAGAATTCCTATGGGTCGGGTCCCTACATGCTCAATTTGATGATCCTATGGATTAGCGTCGAATCGACTGTGATGAGTCAATCTAGCCATAGGTATCCACCATGGTAACATGAGAGCAGGAGCTTAACACACACGTTAACCTCCTAGTGCCTTCCAAAGCGTGGAATCTTCACTACATTCAAGAGGTTGGACTACATGAGGTTCATAGTCCATGGATGGGGGATTATTTTCAAGTTCTTCCCCTTCGTCCTAGTCAAGTATTTATAAGGAGCGAGCATACTATGGTTCTTGTGGTCTCCTAGGTTGAAGTCGCTGAACTTCAACGTCACGATCTTATCCTACTGCGTTCTAACTACACGTATCTCCTTCGGAAGTTACACAGTAACCATGGTGTAATCAAAGTCCCTTGGGACACTGTCATGACTCACCGCACCGACCAGAGGTGGGATTTAGTTGGGCAGGATAGTCGGGATTAACTTCACATTTGCTAGGTCATCTCTGTGCTTAGTTATTTTCTATGATGCAGGTCGAGATGGTCTAGATCCACAAGTAGTCGACAGGGAGGCTTGCACTCCTCGCGTCGATGAGGCATGAATTTTGACGAACATCACCTTCTCATCCATAAGGTCGATTATAACTTCTTCGACGATTTTCTATACAACGTTGATCTTGTCTGACATGCACGCTTATATAAGATAACTCAGGTGAATGAATGAGTTCTCAAAGCAATAGAACATGTGTCTATCTCAATAAACACATCGTGGTAGTAATGGTTTGGCTTGGATACAAGTAAAAAAAGTGTTCTTGGTGCAGCAATCGACAGAATAAGTAGACATGATGTTACAGATATCTTCAATGGATGAAAGGCCTTCATCAATGCGGTTCTATCCGTTGCGGCGCAGTCCCAATGGTTTGATGGCGAGCCTTCGGGCCATAACTACTGTTCTAACCATTTGGGTCATCGAGCTAACAATTATAATGCTTTGAATGGCTATATCACTTCACCATAGCAAAGTTCCATGTTGACCTGTTATGATATCTTGACGAAGTTCCATTTTTTCAAATATTCCTTCTGCGAAGTCCCTTCTGGAACCTTCTGCAACTTTTCTATCTTTTCTCTCTTCTTACTGAACTTTCTAGCCTTCTTCCTTGTAGTATTTGTCTTGGTTATCCTCTTTCCATTCTAATTCTTATCTCCTTTTGGCATAGTAAATTCACGCTGTTGAGATTCTTTCATAGAGTTAGAGATTAATACGTCTTCTCTATCCGGGGTAGGTGTTCTACTCGTCTGTGAGTCTGCTTGTGTTCTTTCAATTTCGACATCCAAGTTTCTGGTTCTAAGTAGCTTCGATCTATTCTCCTGTTCTTCAATCAGGTGTGCTATCCTCCTAGTCATGAAATCTTTTAATTCTTTCTTCTTCTACTCTAAGACTTCCTCTTCTTTCCTTCTGGCTCGATCTGTTTCAATCCAAGGTTTTCCTAGTAATATAGAAAATGGGGCGTTGTTCTCTATAAATTTAACAATCTCAAAATCTTTCTCTGTCGAAGTTCCATGATCACTCATAGATATCTAGGTGCGTCTTCCACATAGGGTTATCAACTTTCCTCTAAATAATCCTATTCCTCCCAATGAAGGAATCATAACAAGATTTCCTAAAGTTTCCCAAGTTCTTTCTGTCATGATATTTACCTGTGTTTCTTCATCTAGAACACAGTTAATGTCGAAGTCTCCTATTCTTTCTTCTATGCATTCCTTCTTTGAAGATCTCTGATAAGTTGATATTTTTGTGATCATTTAGGGTTTCTTTCATTTGTAGCAATACATTCTCTGATTCTTTCAGGGGTTCTTCCATGGTCTCAGTTTCTTGACCTTCCTTAGGGTTATCTTGTCTCATATTCATTCTGTCAAGCTTAGCAATCATTCTAGGGAAATCTAAAACTTCATGATCCATAGCTTTACAACAAAGACAACTAGGTCTTCTACCAGGGAATTCCCTAGCAATATGTCCCGGTCTTCTGCAACTATAACAAAGAGTTAATTCTCTCTTTCTTTGAAATGATCCCCAACCTTTTCTATACTGCACACTAGGATCACAATAGCTAGCCTGCAAAAATTTCTTTCTCGGATCCTGTATCCATTTGTTAGTCCAAACATTCTTTCTATGCATAGGAATAACATATCTTTCACTATTTTTGTCAGATCTACTCATATCAAACCTTCTTTCATCTAGCCATGCCCTACTTTTCAATCTAGGACAAAAATTATCAAACATACCTAGATCCATACTTTTGAAACAAAAATTTCCACTTATCTTACCTTTTCAATAAAAAAAATTCCCCGTTCTTACCTTTATAAGAGAACAAAGCTTTAAGATCTTACCTCTTTAACCAAAAAATCTTACTTTACTTTTATCAGAGCACAAAGCTTTTAGGTCTTACCTCTTTTCTTCTGATATGACTTTTCTTCTTGGCACAGAGCTTCACAGGTCAAGTAGAATACTGCACACTAGGGCAATAGATCTACGCACAAAGATTTATCTTTTGTATAGTTCCCAACAATCACACTTTCAGAGCCCGGTGACAGAACCATTTGTTGGCACAGGGGAAGACTCAGGGTTCAATGCTTACAACAACGCACCAAAAAAACCCTAACTACCGACCCTTTCGGCAATACCTGCGAAGTAGATGAAGTCTCACCTGAGATAGAGGCAGGGGTGGTTGTAGGAATCAGATGTATGCAACCTTAGCTGGGACACCAATATGTGATTGTAACACCTTAATAGATCACTTAGCAGTTATAGTTCATTAATATTCAGTCTTAATTTACAGTGCAGCTAAACCCTAATAATAGATCAACGTAGTATTCACACAGATCCAATATATTCAAGCACTAAGCATACCAACATAGATAAGATCTAGCATTCATTCACATTATTTAGCACTAAAATACCATATTATATTCTTCTAAGAATATATCAGTGCACTAAGAATTTAACCACATAAACAAGAGAACAACCATAAAGCACAAAGCAACCACAACACGGGATATACATGGTTCACCCCCACCCTGGGGCTACGTCCACCAACTCTTCTTCTTTTTTTCTTTTTGTCAATATTCTACATCCACAGAGCCATGGCATATTACTCCACAGAGGACAGGAGATCTACGTGCACTCTGCTAGATCCTCCTTCCTTGAGTTACAACACAAAGCCTCTTCGCAGTCTATTACAATCACTTGCACTTAGCCTTGAAAATTTCACATAGTATGCACAAAGCATTTACAATCATCACTTGCACTTAGCATAGCACCAAAATCCTCTTCTCCCCCTTCTCTTACATCACATAGAATTCTATTTATACATTACAAAGAGGGCCTAAACATGGGTAAACCCATGGGCCGACATCCCCATACCCGTTACATAAGCCCAAAACCCAAAAAGCCCTAAAAAGTGGTTGGGATCCTGCGATCTCCGCTTCAACATTTGCTCCACCTTCGACAACCTATCGAAGTCCCAAAAATAGGTCAAACATGACCAAGGATCCTCAAAACTTGGTCAAGGGCCAACACCCGTGCTAAAAACCCACCAAATTGGACCCCTCATTAAAGGTAGAATGTCGGGGGGGGTCTGATATGGATCTTGAACTGTAGGTCTGAGTGCACCAAGATCAGCTGCTAAGATCCATGTGCTTCTTACCACATCGTGCCAAAAGTCACATCATACATCTGACTTAGGATAGAAACCATTTTGTGGGTTTTTTTCCCACTTCCTTTCATTTATTTTTCCAAAATTCTATTTCATAGGGAAAACAACCCCGATCAATAATGTGTGTTAACACTGCTCATGATCTAATCATGAGATAGCTTGTATGGATATGATGATGCTACCGGTTGAATGGTATGTTTTTGCTCAAGACCATTTCCTTCAATACCTCTCTAGATAGGAGGGAGTGTTGATATTATGGTAGCTGCGGGAGGTATTAACCTCCATGTGTAACCTTGACAATAATAGAATATTTCGGGAAGAAAGAAGAAACCCTAAAGCATTGGACATAACCCTAGAATACAAGTCGTCTAAAGGAAATATTTAATATTGAGTTTTTATCCTCCAGAATGAGAAGTCGACCCAAATATCTAAGGAGGAGTAGTATAAATATAAGACGCCATATCTCATTTTACACACATAACTCGCAACTGCATAAATTTAGTTGTGTGGAAGTATGGAGAGTAGCTGCAGCTTCCACCACTACAACTTGTATTTTCGGTTTGAGTCTTGGAATCTCTCTTGTTTATGGTTTGGAATTTCTACTTGGTATGCTAACTTTGGAGAGTGATACGCTACCTTGATTGGCTATTAGGCCTAGGGTTTGATTCTGGAATTATTCTCTGTCAAGACTAAGGTGCTCGGGGGTGGCTTCGGCCTATTGTTGGGTGACAATATTGCTATATTGTCTATGGTTAAACGAGCACACCTATTATTTCTAACAATAATCCCATCATCGAAATCATAATCATTAATCTAGGTACATGCATGAAATTTGATTAATTACTTTATTCCAACAACATCACATCATCAAGTCACCATCCTATGAAATATAAACCAAAATAATTGATTATAAGAAGCATGCAAAACCAAACAATCAAAGAATGGAAAATCATCAAACCAAAATCAAATATAAGAGAAGGCAGTAATTTCCAAAATTTAAAAGGGGGCCCCTTTATTTTTGCTAAAATTTAAGGGGAGATGTTCATGCCTCAACACCACCTTGTTCTCTTTTCCTTTGATATGCTTTATATCAAAGTCATACTCATTGAGGAATTCCATCCATCTAATTTATCTGGCATTCAAACTTGGATCTCCAAACAAATATTTCACACCACTATGGTCCATTCTTAGCTCAAACCCTTTTCCCATAATATAATGCCTCCTTTAAGGCATGAACTATGGGTTCCAATTCTAAATCATGTGTGGTATACTGCCTCTCATGTTCCTTCAACTTACTTGACTCATAGAAAATAGTGTGCCCATTTTTGGTAAGGACTCCTCCAAGCCATTCCTTGCAGGAATTTGTGCACACAATGAAATCCTCATTTGGATAAAAATGTATTCAAGATTGGTGCACTTGTCAACAAATTCTTCAAGTGTTGAAATATTTCTTCACATTCAAAAGTCCACTCGAACTTCACACCCTTGTTTTTCAAAGAAGTGATTGGATGTGCAATCCTTGAAAAGCCTTCAGTTAATATTTTGTAATAAATTTCTAGTCCCATGAATGATATCACCTTTGAGACATTATTTGGTGTTTTCCATCCTATAATGGATTCTATCTTCTCTAGGTCCACTACTATCCCTTCTTCTAAAATAATATTTCCCAAATAATGTATCTATCTATGATAAAATAAGCACTTGCTCAACTTTTCATACAACTGATGCTCCCTCAATACTCGTAGCACCATCCTCAAGTGATGTTCATTCTCTTCTTCAGACTCAAAGTAGATAAGTATGCTTTCCAAGAATACAATGACAAACTTATCTAAGTAATTTCTGAAAATTCTATTCATCAAACATATGAAGACAACTGGTGCATTTGACAACCCAAATGGCACCACTGTAAATTAATAATGGTCACACCTTGTTCTAAATGTAATCTTGATGATATCATCTTCTTATTTCATGACAAATGTAACATGAAAAATGTTATTTCATGGTGTCAAGGGGTTGTGACACTTAGTAAAGTGCATGTGACACTTAGTAAGGTGCATACGATAGTTGACGAAGTGCATGCGACACTTAGTAAGGTGCATACGACACTTTACAACACTTGCGACACTTAGGTGTAAATAGGTATGACACTTAAGTGTGACATTTTGGTGTGTAATAGATGCCTCCTAAAGTGTGAGGTCAGAAGAGAAACTGATGGCTGAAACAATTTACAAAAAAATTGATTCAAGGGTACTAGATTAGGAGAACCTGACAGAAGCTGCAAACAACTATCAAACAATATATATGTATCATTCCTGAGGCAGACATAACTATGCTTGGAATAAACTGACTCAAAGCATGACCTTTGACCAATACACTACATATCTATGAAACTACTGACTAAGGATATGGCCACCAGAGATATAATGTGGATCCATACCTCCATGAATCAATTAGGTCGCAGCCACACAAAATACACAGTGGAGCTACGATATGGAAACAAAATAGACATAAACCAATACAAAGTGGATCTATGTGACAATGTACAACAATAAGATTATTATTTATCGTATCCTAAGCAAAGCACATAATAGAGTGAGCTCCCAACACAGGGTCTTCATCATGTTCCCTAAATAGTATGAATCTAGACATGCGAATAGATGACTTGATGTCGAACATGGTAGAAAACACTTGATTACCAGTCATTAATGTATACCATTAAAAAGTGCAAGGGAAATCACCAATGATGACAATGACTCCCAAGGTACCCTAGTACATTCCAATGAATGTGAATAAATGATCTGAAGTCGAACATTCGTGGAATCATTCGATCAGAGGCCAATGGTGTAAAATTACTTTCGGAGGTGAGGAAACCTGCCATTGAGGCATGTAGGTTCCAAGGTGATAACTGGTTTCTAAGTCTAATTCCCATATAATGTGTTGAAGTCGATAGGAACAGACTCATTGAAGGAGGGCCATGATCTATCCCCCATCATCGACACAAAACTAACACAAGAAAATGATGTAAGATGATCGATTAAATGAGTGTCAACTGACATGAGGATGAAAGGTGGTAATACTATAGAATGGTTTGTTTGATATGAAACTTCCCTTGAACATTGTGAGGCATGAAAAGTGACTTGGTAGCATTGACTCAACTGAGATATAGACCAAAACATAGTGAGATGATAACCAGGGCACTCCTCGGGTGAGATGAAGGAGTATGAGGACACATGGGATTGGTATGACTCGGAGAAAAGCAAATTATATAACTGTAAGATAAGACACAAATAGATGACATGTTCAAATATGACAACAAACAACTTCCATAATGTTTTCCAAAAACTTAACCCACTTCTTTCAATTCCCCCCCTACCATGATTGGCGAGTACCTCTTTGTTTTTTAATGAGCTTGAGGAGGATAATAGATGCTCGGTAGAACACATCTTTGATGAGTCCCTAATCATATGTTTAATGAACCTAAATAAGGATGGGTTTGGCCCCATATGGGTCCTTCAATGCATGTTTTATGAGCCCAAAGAAGGAAACTCAATGGTATTTTCATGTTTAGAGAGTCTAAAAATATCATTTCATTTTTTAACGATCTTGACATAGAAACGAGAACTTTTCTCGAAGCTCTATGTTTAATTTTTTAACAAGCTTGACATAGAAATGAGAACTTTGCTCAAAGTCGATTTCATTTTTTAATGAGATTGAAAACAAGAATAAACTATGCTCGATGTAATACCCATGAACAAGCCTCTTCCCAACATGATGTTCAGAGGTTTGTACATTGATCGATACCTATTGGTGGGTTTTTTCCCAACATAGAGTTCATAGGTTGGTACTTTTCCCCCAAATTATCATAAGAAGTTGGCAGTTTAACTCCAACATGATGTGTGAAGGTTGGAGACATGTTCCCCAAGATTCGGTTCATCCACTGAATCTTCTTCTGCACTTGCTTAGACTCCTAGTTACTAATAGGGATAAGTTCACCAGAGAGGGAGGAATAAAAAGGATCAATTGAAATAGGCAGAGGAAGGTAAGGTTTAGATACTAGATCATGTGGAAGACTATGTGACATGATGTCACCTAGTGTTTTAGTGGAAGATGGGCTAGGTGCTACCATAGGACTGAACAATTCATAGGATTGTCACACCGTAGCCATAATCATATTTAACATGGAAAGCTCATGTGGGGGAATCAGGGGGAGGTAAGGGAAAAAATCACATGAGTGAGGAATCCTTGAAGATACCTACCCCCACACTATTGTACTTAATATTAGACTATCCCAGGAAAGGGATATTATCCGATGAAGAATTATGGGGATCTGGAGTGCAATAATTAAGTTGGTAAACAATCACAATTTTCCCTTGATGGGGAAATTGTAAAATGTAAAAAAATGAAGAAGCGACGAAAATCATCGCATAGAAGCAACTACATCCAAGCAATAAATTATAATCCAGGTGCATGTCAACCACTTCAATTTAAAAAAAAATGACTCTTCCTTTTAATTCCATAGAGAAATATTTCAAGAGTTCATAAAGTTGGAAACCATGTCCATCTAACTCCTTAAGGGTGGTAGGAGGCTGGTTAATTTCAGGAGAACCAATGGCTCTCTAGCAAGACAAATACATGACACATGCATGTTATAGCAATATTTGCCTCACCCTATGCAATCTTGCACATAAGGCCTTTTTCCATTTCCCTATGCAGACTTATCATCCCTATTTGTAAAATCCAGAGATAAATATAAATAGTTTTCCACATGTATGCATCTTGCCTACTATACAACACGTGTATACGCAGGCTGCTCCACTACAACCCATTTACATTGGAATTTGTGCCAGAAAATGAAAATTAATGTCAGATTTCCATGTCATGACAGGAGATCTATGATCCTTGTCCTTCCATATACTAGAAACGTTCCGACTCGGCCCTTCACTTCCATTTTGAAGGTTATAAATGGGCCAATTTCAAGCTATGGAAGAAGGAGAAAGAATTCAACTTTGAGAGAAAAGTTACTCTGGAGAAATTATTTACTTCATATTGAGTCTACATCCCTTTGTCATTTAAGTCTGAACACAGTGTTCAACCCCCAAGCTCTTCCCTTATTGATTGAGAACCTCATTGCTTCTCTATTATGAGCTTGCCCTTGGTGGAGGCCCAGCTGGAAGGAACTTAGTTTCTTGGTTCCGAACCGTGCTGACACAAAAGTATGTAATATTTTCACTTCTGCTGATCATTTATTAATAGAAATACTCCTTTCTCGTCCAATTGATATCTTGCAAATATATTGAGTTATTATCCATGGGCATATTTGTTATGTATATTAATGGATTATGATATCTAATGTGATAACCTTTTATATTATCACCATATGCTTTCTTTTCTTGGTCATTGAGAACTAGTTGCAGGTATATAGCTTTGGGTCTAAGTGCTCAATGGTGGACTTCATAGAACATTTGGACGAGGTAGGCCTCTTTCTTATCTCGATTGCATATTGGTTTATATAGCATGCTTTTGGGATTGAGTTGATTTTTGCAGTCATTTCCGTCTGTTGTGGTTTACCCTAGCCATAGAGAGATTTTCCTCATAACAGAATTGGCGACCATACTACAGATTGAATATTCTTTCTTAGGGTTTGGAGTACTTTTCTCCTTAGATTACTCTCATTCCTATTGTGTTTCTTGTCGTTTCATTGCTTGACAACCTCTTTTCACTCTGGGTCTGAGTTTTCAGGCTTCTCCCTTGCCTGGTCTTTCTTTTTGAAACATATATGCTCTTTTTTCTTTGACAGTCACGTATATACCTAGGCCGTCCCATGCCATCCCTCTACAAGATGCGTATCTATGCTCTATTTTCCTAAACAGTCACGTACATCAACTTTCCTTGATTTTTTGCTTGGTCTGGTGATTGTTGGGTGGGATTTGAGGTTTGCTGAGCCTTCTTGGGTCTCTGTAGTGCTTGTTAAGTGCTTGTGGGATGACAAGAAACCCATCTTCGGTTGAATTTATGGGTAGAGTCTTTCTCATCATATTTTTATTTTGATTGTCCTTGTACATTGGGCTGGGTGTTTTGTTTCTTGGTATCCTGATTGAGTTATCTCTTTCTATACACAATAGGGTATATATCAAGTTACTTTTCAGTCCATGTATTTTCATTTTTATTATATTGAAAATAAAAAAAAAATAGGCATTTTGCATTGCTTGGAATTTTGGTCTTTTGAGTCCTTGTCATTAGCTTAGTGCATATACTGAAAGATTTCATTTTTACTTCATAATTGTAGAGTTGAAATTGAAAATTGCATTTTTTATTAGAAGCATATCATTCATTGAAAGTTGAATTTGGGAATTTGCATTACTTTCATATTTACTTTCCTTGTAAAGTCATAACACCATGAGTTTCACTACCATACCTTTTTGAGTAATCACGGCCACTAAAATGAACGCTGTAACTTAAAATTGATTAGTCACGATTTTATTTTCTAGGGTACACAAACTAGCTTAGGATTTAGTGCCTTGGGATAGGATTTTGTGAGTAAACTTCTCAAAGGAAATTAAATCAACATATGTGTCTGAGAAAGGGAGTGGAGAAATCCATTGTATAATTGGTAAGATCAGGAGGCTCCACTCACACCCAAGTTAATCACGAGGTCACACAAAGTCGGTTGAAGGGATATCCCCTCGATACCTTCTTAGTGTCAGAGATATTTCTGGGGATCTATTCGTATCTAAGGATCTTGCTAGTGCCTTTACCTTCGTGAGAGGCAATACTTTCAAGGTTTCAGGCTTTGCTACCCTTCCCATATGGTGGACTTGACTTACAAATTCTCTCTTGTGCATCGATTATAAAGTGGTTTATTAGTTTCTTGACTTAGGTGTCTCATAGGTTACTTGCAGGGGTTATTCCACAGGTACCCTAGGTTAGATAAGGGTCGGGCATCACACAACCTTTATGGAGGATTACCTCTCTGGGGGGATTTGACTGACTGGTTGTTAAGCCCACGAGGGCCCTTATAACTGATTTTGTTACCTCCGATATTTATCAAGGAGTCTCAGGCCCCTATTGGGTGAGACATACCTTCTTTAGGGAGGGAGGCCACTTTCAACCACTTTACCCCATTTGTGTGCATATTGGCTGTTTGAATTTTGGTGTGCTCTTTGATTACTAGTTGGCCTTAGGAGATTTTACTGAGTCTTCGTTATCATGGATAATGGAGTTACTTCATCTCCCCCATTCACTGCTACCCCCCCATGACGTTTACTCATTTCATGGGGACAAATCCTTCCACTCTTCATAATGGCATGCATAACTATGAAACTCAGTTCGTGCCTTGGGTCTCTAGTCATTTTCCTATTGATATTCCTTCACCCTTGCAATCACCTCCCTGGTCCACTTATATGAATCCTAACATTGGATTTGGGGGCACCATGGCCCTGATGCCTACTTATTTATTGATATGAGTCATGTCCCTCAACCAGATTTCATGGTGGGAGGTTGGAACCTCCCTTCTTATAGATCTAGTCCTTGTTGGACACACCTACCACACTTA
>ML814997.1:5572-21178 GCA_009831015.1 Picea engelmannii | reverse complement strand
CAATGAAACCACAATGATCCATCTTCATCATGTATCAATGACAACTCATTGATCCATCTTCATCATATCAATGACAACTCATTGATCCATCTTCATCTATGCATTCTCATAAAGGAAAATACATATTATATTACATCAATCATAAATCAAACAATCCTTTGACATCAATAAATCACTTGACATCAATCAATCAAACCATTGGCATCAATGACAACATGATCCAACAGTCCTAGCTATGCTCTTTCAGGAGAAAACACTCATATGGGTGCTTATTCTACTTACTACACCCCATCCTTGTATCCTTCATTCACCATGTTGGTTCATTCGAACACTTTTCCCATGATGGGTCCCCATGTATCCCTGGGTATTTCATACGGGGAGAATCAATTTTACGGTGCAGGCTTCCCTCTTCACGAAACCCCTTCACAAGGGGGAAACTTATATCCTCACTTGAATAGTCCTTATCATACTCCTGTCTGTTCGAAAAATTCACTGATGATGCCCATTCAAACCTCACTGAATCAATTAAACAGAGGATACTACATTTTTGGACAGGGACAGGGGGTAAACTAGGACCCTTCCTGGCTTGCAATGTTTCAAAGTCAATCTCTCCCTGGACATTGGTATCAAATGATGCCACCCACCGCTAGTCCAGTCACTGCCAATTACACTGGAGCTCCACCACCAACCTCTTCTAGTCATGTTGGAGATGGGTTAACGATATCTGCAAGTAATTTTGGCAACCCACACATAGCCACTGCTAGTCATGCTAGGGGAATCACTCTAGTCGCCACGATTCATATCGATGCCATGTATCCAACCTCTGTGCATCATGTAGGAGATGACTGTCTCACCTATGCCAGTCACATTGAGAGCATGTCACCAACTGTTGGGAACTTTGCTGGGGGCATCGAGAATCCTAGACGTCTCAGACATAAGCCTAAATTCCTTTGCAAGACTTGTGAAGGAGATCATCTTACTCATTTGTGTCTGGATATTGTTGGGATACCATAAGCGTCGGGCTCACCTAGGGACCCTTTAGATTTTGAGGCATCTGTGGTTTCCCCACACCCTATTTCTCCTTTGATTGACATGATAGTAAAGCGACTACAATCACCTCTTGACCACACACCTGTTTTTGAGGGTGGTATGCCCCCTATCCCTATTGTCACACATCCTCCTCAAACTATAATTGAAGAAGTGGTCGTACTAGTGCAATCTCTGGTCAATCCTACTCTCCTTACAGAGGGTGATGAATCCTTCAACCATGTTGTCAACATCCCTGATCCTAAACCTTCTGAATGAGAGAGAGTTCTTCTTTCCTCGAGTCCTCTCCCTTAGAGTTTTGAGGAGATCACCTTCGATTGGGATGGTCTTGTAGGGTATCCAATGCACCTGCCTATGTCCTTTCCAGTAAGGGACACTATACGATATATCACTGAGACTATATCTTCCGCTAGTTATTTATCCTCCTCGACTTGGAGAGCTATGAGTTTTCCCAAGCTTATGTTGACTATTCATAAGATGTTGACATTCCACAGAAGTTCTACACGAGAGCCTTGGCCCCCACTGTGACTTTCCACCTAGACTCTCCCAAACGAGTCCAAATTAATCTCTTTTCCAACTCGTTCAAAAAATGAAAATATTTCCGAGTGATTTGACCCTTTCACATTCGTTAAATTGTACTTGAAAGGTCATGAGTCTTTATTAAGCTCTTTTTCGAGTTGTTTTCAAAAAGTGAAAATATGGCCGAGTGAACTTGTCTCTTTTACACTCATAAATTGGATTCGAAAGGATGTCTATTTGGCACAAGTTTATCCCTTTTTCACACCAAGTAGACTAAAAGACATAAAAAAGGAAATTTTTTGGTGTTAAGTTGTGATTGCATCTCATGCCCTTGCTTGTAGTATTGAGCCTATAGCCGGTTCTCTCTTTGCATTATAAACTGTTTTCCTCAACAGTTTTTCATCCTCAACCAAGCAGAGTCTTGTTTATATTCTTCACAATTTGAAACTCTATACCCAGAAGGAAATGTTCCCCTAAGTGTCCATCTCCCGCATGCATCTCCTTGCATTGAGCATAGGTATGTTCCACTAATGGAACTATTTTTGCTTACTTGCGACACTCGTTTCCTCCTCTGTATCATAACATTCATTTGTCTATGAAAAACAAAAAACGACGGGTGGGAAGGGAGTATTATCTTCTATTGGCAGTAGTCGTGTCACCTTTGAACATAGAAAAAAATTATTGAGTTCATTTGTCATCATAATTTTGGGATTAGAATGGACTTAGGAAGCTAATCTCATTACATAGTATTCTCTACCGACTGGTTACTCTTCTAGTTCCTATGGAGAGTTTCATTGATGCCTCCTGCATCTCATGGTTTCATCATTCGGTCTATGCTGCTGGAGTCCTCCATATGTCTCATTCTCTTGTTCAAAGGAAGTCTATCAACCTATGTTCGCCACTCCTTAGAACTCTTGACTTTTCATGTCGACCATACCCTCAGTTTGTCTCAGAATCACATGATATTGTAGTCCTATCATGCACCCTAGCCTTACTTTCATCATTGGTAAGTAACCTTGAACCCATCAGTTGACATTTCATCATTGGTCATTGACTGAGAAGTTTCCCTTGTGTTCGACGGAAATACATCTATTCACACATTGGGATTCTTGCAATGTTTTGGATTCCATTATCCTTATTAGTGGTTTCCTCGCCTTTGTCAACAATTTTCATCATTGGCTACTATTCATAAGGTCTTTTTCATGTACTGATTTCACTTGGCACACATGAAAGATGCACAGGGTTGTTGGTTTGTGAACATGTTATTCGTCCGATTTCCACCAAATCATGAAGCTCCTTCTTTGTACCTCATGCTGACTGTTGAGAGATGCCTTAATTCTCTCCTTTCAGTGGGTCTCCTTCCATCGACTTCAACCCATTTATTCTGGAAGTGGAACCTAGAGTCTTATGAGTACCTTGAGGCTTGTAGTCATTAGTGGTAGGATCTCTTGCCATTGACAGTTGGGAATACATCAATGTCTCCTGATCGATGGATTCTTCAGGTGTTTGACATCGACTCCTTCATTCACACTTGTAAGAATGTACTCAGTGAGTTGATACCTACTTTCATTATTGGTAGGCTGTCTTGCATTTATTAACGATATACATCAATGACCGATAATCAACTGATGTCTCATTGTGTTCAACCTCAAATCCTTTATTCACATGATGTAGACTTGCACCCTTGGTGGATTGTGTAGAAGACTTGAAGAAATCACTATGTGGCCGCAACTTTCCTGAGCCGTTGCTTCCTTTTTTTTGGACCAATACCTATATGACTTCAGTGATAATGGGAGATCAGATTGTAGTCCATGGTATACATATATCTTCAGTTTGGTTTTGAGACTAGTTCTACTAGGCCTTGTTCGTGAACATGACAACTATTGGCATGTAACCGCATTTGTATTTGCCTATTCATGGCCATAGACACTTGTTTGGTACATTTTCACATGGATCTGCAGTGTAATTTTATTGGAAACCATGTATGCAAAGTCAGTGAAAAATGTAATGAGAAACTAGTTCATCCAGTTGTTTCCCCATCACTCCACTTCTGGGTTGTTTATAATGTATTTTGGCCATCACAGATACTCCTCTGACCTCACACATTAGGGGGCATTGGTTATAGAAAAAAATTCCTCACCCTATGCAATCTTGCACATAAGGCCTTTTTCCATTTCCCTATGCAGACTTATCATCCTTGTTGTAAAATCCAGAGCTAAAAATAAATATTTTTCCACATGTACACATCTTGCCTACTATACAACATGCGTATACATAGGCTAGTCCACTACAACCTGCGTACATCGATATTTGTGTTAGAAAATGAAAATCAATGTCGGGTTTCCATGTCACGACATAAGATCTATGATCCTTGGCCTTCCATATATTGGAAACATTTCGACTCGACCCTTCAATTCCATTTTTAAGGCTATAAATGGGCCAATTCCGAGCTATGGAAGAAGGAGAAAGAATTCAACTTTGAGAGCAAAGTTACTTTGGAGAAATTATTTACTTCATATTGAGTCCGCATCCATTTGTCCTTTAAGTCCAAACATAGTGTTCAACCCCCAAGCTCTTCCCTTATTGATTGCGAACCTCATTGCTTCTCTATTATGAGCTTGCCTTTGGTGGATGATTGAAGTGGTGGAGGCTCAACTGGAAGGAACTTAGTTTCTTGGTTCTGAACTGTGCCGATATAGAAGTCTGTAATATTTTCACTTCTGTTGATCATTTATTAATAGAAATACTCCTTTCCTGTCCAATTGATATCTTGCAAATATATTGAGTTATTATCGATGGGCATATTTTTTATGTATATTAATGTATTATGCTATCTAATGTGCTAACCTTTTATATTATCACCATATGATTTCTTTTCTTGGTCATTGAGAACTAGTTGTAGGTATATAGCTTTGGGTCTAAGTGCTCAATGGTGGACTTCATCGAACATCTGGACGAGGTAGGCCTCTTTGTTATCTCTCTTGAATATTGGTTTATATAGCATGTTTTTGGGATTGAGTTGATTTCTGCAGTCATTTCTGTCTGTTGTGGTTTACCCTAGCCATAGAGAGATTTTCTTCGTAACAATTCATAAGCTCCTTCATCCAAAATAATGCAGTGGATGTTCTTCCCACCAACCATAGCTTGAATTTGGAATTCCAAGTGGTGGGAGAGCCTCAGTTTAAAATAATCCATATTAAACATAATCATATTTGACACTTATGGATTCACAACTCCAATGGCTGACAACAGGGTTCTATGTTGACTTGGACAATTTTCTAGAACTTAGCATCAACATAACACAAGGTTCTTGTGCCAAATATTCAACAATGTTGTAGTTTGGAGCAGCGTGAACACTTGGATTGAAAATCAAATTTTGAATTGTGCCCTTGGGTGGGGGCAACGATGATTCAACAACAAGCCTCTCAATTTGAATAGGGGTGGAGGATGTAGGAGGAGTGGAAGTGGACGGTTGATTGGTAACACCTCCATTGGTATGATTATCTGGAGGAGTGTCATAAGTCTTATCTCTAGTTGTTAAAATAACTGTCCCATTACACATGAGGACATGAGCGCTTGATGAAGCATCCTCGTGGTGAGGATGACCTGCGTTTCCCCCTTATGGAGGAGCATGATTGTGCACAACCATTTGTTTCTACTGAATCATAAAATGGTTAGTTAATACTGCAGGTTGGGAGGTACCTTTCATAAATTTAGTGAATTCCTCACGATGAGAGAAATATTTCATGTAGTGGTCCTCTGCACAAATCATGCAGGGAAACTTAGATTTCCTTTTTGGTTGGTTATCAAAAATTTTTGTACTCTCTTGTTGGTTAGAAGAATTCTTGGATTTACCCTTCTTTTTCTTCTTACCTCCAGGTTGCTGAGATGAAGTGGACTGGACCGCATTTACCTAGAAGGTTTTTGTAGGAGAGGGAACACTTTTGGTGTTCTTCACAAAACCCACGAGGCCATTGACATGGGCTTCCAGAGCAGGTATTAATGGATCAATCAATGAGTGAGGAGCATGAGGGATCGGATTGTAAATCACACCAGACTGGGAATATACTAATTCCAAACAGTGAGCATAACTAATTGCTTGCTTCTAAGTGATAACACCTCCCATGGTGACATCTCTAGCAATGGGTGGAAAAAGTGACTTGGTAAACCAATATTCCATGAGTTGATCCAAAATGGTAGCTTTAATTAACCATCAATGCCTCCTCCACTCATGGATATGATCAGAAATGTGAGTGGAAGTGGATTGCCTGAAGTCAAAATCTATGTACGGTTTCATATTGAATCAACAGATGGAAATGTGTCAAAAAATCCACAGCTAAAGTATTGAAGTCACCAAAGGAGTGTCACGACAGTTCAATATACCATTTGGTTGCTGAGCATGTGAGGCTTTGGAAAATTTGTAAACGAATGGAATCGTCCATAGAGGAGTTTGAAGAACACCAGAGATGGAAGGTCCTTACGTGGTTATTAGAGTCTTCTCCAGGTATCCCATCCAATTTTGGGATATTAGATGGTAGTTTGGCAGGGATTGGAGGCCAAAATAGAGCATGAAATATGGGATCATTGGTCAAACATGATATATTAAGTAGATCTAATGTATCCAAGAATGGAAGTTATCAGTTATCCCGTGGATACTGGTAGTAACCATGTGAGGTAGGAACACCAACAGGACGATATCTAGGTTGTGATGATATGGAAAAACCAGATGGTCCTCCCATGTACTGTGGTTGATCCCCCATGTATATTGGTTGACCTAAGGGTCCCCCCATGTACTACTGTTGAATTGTCAGTCCCCCCATGTATGGAGGTTGGACCAATGGACCTCCCATATACTTTGTTTGAGGGGGATGTTGTGTTGAAATCATGGGGTTCACAAATTGATTGGGAAAAGTTCCTTTCTAAGGAATGCCTGACGGATTAGGTTGACCCTATAAAGTATTTGCAACTCCTGGATATGGTTGTCTAGGATACATACCAATAGTAATAGGGGAAAAAGAACTTGCAGGAGCGAATTTCCCCCATGTTTGTTTTTCTACCGCCCACATAGGATTTTTCCTCATAGCTGAGGGTTTCCCCCCATGAAAAGGTTACACCCCAGTTGAAGATTAAACTCCAGTGAAGAGTATATGAGAAATCTCCATTTGTAAAGTTGGAGATGTGGGTTGAGTATCTTGTGTAAATGTGGTTGTTTGAATGAATTGAATGTTGTCCATCTAACTAATGGGATGAAGAAGTAAATCACTTGGTGTGTGCATATGTGGGATTAGTGAAGAAAGAATATTACCCGACCCATGTGCGGAGGGAGATGTACTCGCAAGTGGTTATGTCTGAGTAACTTGGGCCACGATTGTTCCTAGTACAGAAGAAGCACCAATAGTAGTGATCTGTGCTCTTCTAGGGTCAACTACAAGAGTTGTGGATAGAGGTGAAACTCCCAATCCCTATGGAAAACCAAATGTCGGTGGGTTCGTGCCAAAAAATTGACTAGTGGCTGAACCAAATGGTAAATAGTAAGAAGAATAAGCATCAAGAAATATTGTGGATGGTTTTTCAATGAGTAATGGACCAAGTGGATCAGTTAAAGGGGGATTTGTGTAATATACAAGGCCTTCCATGAAGGTTGTGACTGTTTCTTATGCATGTTGGCCACTTCCAGGAGCTACACTCCTAGTTTTAGAAGTTTGTTCTCCAACCATTCCTTCGTAAGAAGGGTCATGTTGAGGTTCCTGAAATTCAAAATCCAAACCTTTCATTCTGTGAGATGTTCAAAGCCCTTGATCGATCACAGTGAAAATAAAAAAAAAATCCTTAATGCCAACTACGAACTCAGAAATAACACACCTCTAAAAAAATCTACAGGTAAACAACCAAGCAACATTAGAAGAATATTTCAAAGATGAGATATCAAGTTGTTAGTGATGATACGAGAAGCAGTTACCCCGTCCTCCACATAACATCCCTTCTCCTTTTAACAAACCCTCGCTTCATGGGGAAACCCTCCAAAGGTAATGAAAGTGTGATGCGACTTCTGCTCCAGGTACCATGGGAATCCCCCCACAATCACCTCTGTATATACCTAGGAAAGGCCACTAAGGTTACCAACTCGCAGTCGACCTCGAGGGGGGGTACATTTGACAGTTGGGACCAAATGTATGGGTAGTATAACAAATTATGAAATTCTTCAAGAGAACTGAAGATAAGTCGATTGATAAGACTCATGAGGACCCTGAATGGATTCGGGATTCACGAAGCACCGAGAGCAAATGAAACCAATAGTTTCTTAAGAAAACCCCCCAATATACGCTCTTTTAACTATGATTGGTCAAGATTTTGAGGGGTAATCTTTGTTTCTCTTCCATACATGACCTCATGTTTGACCCCTGTGTTAGATGGGGTTCCTGACTATGCCTATACAACAGTTGGATTTGATCACTCTTTAGTGGTATATAGTCTTTTTTAGTAGCCTTGGATGATTAACTCACTTAACCCTAATCCAAAGGCCCTATCCTTAGTCTACTATTGGTGTTCTATAAACCAAATAATGTCTAGTTTATTTTATTAGCATGCTGGTTGATTTTAATGGCTTTGTTACTAAAAAAGGTCCATGGAGATGAAACTAATGATGCGTGAGACTCGACTCTAATAGAATGAAAAAATAATGAAATGCAAATGTTTCTTTTCGATGAATTCTATCTATGAGAAGGATAAGAGTCATTTCTTCTTAACAAGCACTCAATATCATGAAACTTTAAAAAATGATGCCAAAATATCAAACAAATCTGAAATCCTAAAGAAAAGACAAGACTATCTCTTTCAAAACATGTACCAAAACAAAATTCCTAAGAATCCAAAAATTCTCTTTGTTTGATTGTATGTGCAATCAAATATCTTCAAATGAATTTTTTTTTCTTCCTATCTTTCAATGAGAATGAAATAAATCAATGTTTGACACAAAGGAACATGAAGCAAAAAGAAACCAAACAAAGTGCACTCAAAATTTTGATGAGAAATGAAATAAATCAAGTGTGAGATAACTTGTTTAATAAATAACTCAAATTATGTAAAAGAGAAAGAAGAAGATCACTCTTTGAAATCCTAAAAAATGAGTAGCAAAAATCAAATATTAAGATTGGGTTGCAACAAACAATAGAGTCTCAAGCATTCAAAAGACCAAATCTTTCTAAAGAATGAAACAAAAAAACTCAAAACAAAGAAACCTTTGCAATTTGAAGTTAATGAAAACTTAAAAAATAATTAAGTTATCAGAAATCTGAAGATTTTCTGGATGAAGATCATACTACTGGAAGGCAGACACCAAGGGATCTTGTTAACCCAATACAATCATACAATTCCACAACTTAAAGAATTTGCAAACTCAAGGGAGTTAAAATAAGTGATAAATTTCAATCTCTTAGACAAACAAAGTCAAAACCAAACATATAGGACACTGGGACAAAGCCTCCAATCAAAGGACTGCAAAAAAGAAGGGAAAAATTATTGAAACAAAGAAAAAGAGGAGATAAATGCTCATGTAAAAAAGGAGACATGGCATTGAACAAGGGTCAACACTTTGTAAGACACTATGAGGAGCGTTGATAATGGTAATCAACACTCTGTGAGACACTATGGGGGAGTGTTGATAATGGTAATCAATTCTCTTTGAGACTTTATGGGGGAGTGTCGATTCCTGGAAGTGTTGGAAAAATACCAAAATTTTCCCAGACTCAGCAGAGATCAAGCTAATGACTCTGTAAACTTCTCAATGAAGTAGAGGGAAGAGGAATGATTCAAAATAAATAATCAAACAAGACTCAACAAGGACTAGACGAACCAAGGGAAGACTAGTCAAAGTTCATCCCTAATATGGTCTCCAATTTTCTGTTGTGAGAAATTTCATGTTGCAGACAGGTTGAACTCACCCTGGACCAGGTTCTTTTCGATCCAGGACAAAGGAGAACAAGTGGTAACTACTTTCCCTTTAGGTATACTTAGACATTCAAATTAAAAGAATGATATGGGGGACTTACTTTCTTACAACGATTGTCCTCACTACTCCATCCTCTAACCTTGTTGACCAATCTCCTAGGCGTGGGAGAGATCCTGCAAAGAACACGAAGAAACCACCTTCCTCTACACTAGATTGTCAGCTGAAGATAGATCTAACTATGATGAGTTTACAACAATAGTCATGTATGAATCAAAGACACAAACATGAAGGGAATAACAAAAGTTTATATTAATGGAAAGACAATAAAGAAATCACTTACAAATCACCTTTGGCGTTGCAAAAACTTCTCCAAGCTCTCCAATCCATCCCTTGCATGCTTTTCTTGAGATCATAATGATGATGCTTCAATGGATTCCCTCTTCCAATATCAAAGGTTTGACACTCTTGAACCTTTTCTCCCATGGAAATGCCCTCAATATATAGGATTGGGAGGTTTAACCACCATGAGATATTTTGGGAAATGGTCGAGGAATTTACTCCATAATTTGGGATTTGGCTTCTTGAGGTTTCCTAGGATGGAGCCAAGTAGGGTGAATCAAATCCTTGACCCAAACAAACTTGAATCTCCTCAGATATGTACCTTAGAAAAAGGTGGGATAATTACAACCTCCTTTTACCACATCAACACTCCCTTAGAACTGAACACATAGCATTGGAAACACTCTCCCAGCATGGGAAGGGGAGCATTGGTAAGGGTTCAACGCTCCCTATACATGGGAAGGGGAGCGTTGACCTTCAAAACCCTAAAAAAAGGGTCAAAATTCCAACTAAGAGGCATGTTTCCAACTTTCAAATGATGGATTTGTTCTTCCAAATTGACTTAGGGATTATGAAAAAAGTTATTTCATGGTGTCAAGGGGTTGCAACACTTAGTAAATTGCAGGCGACACTTAGTAAGGTGCATAAAACACTTTATGACACTTGCGACACTTAGGTGTAATTAGGTGCGATACTCAAGTGTGACATTTTGGTGTGTAACACTCCATGTTCCATTCTGAGTTCTAAGCAACAAGTTATAGTCATTTGAATATTAACCATTTACCCATTTTTGGTATTGAATGCTACATGTGTCTTCCCCCTCAGCCTTTCCACTTTTAGATATCCATATTCCCAATCTGGCTCCATAGATGTCTTCTATGGTTCATGGGATTTTGATAGACTACGCTTGTGCCCCAAAATGACTTCTCAACAATGATTTATTCCCTATGGAAGGAAATCAGTGCCAAAATTTTACCTTGCACTGTTTAGGCTGTAACTTTCTCATACAAGCTCCATTTTAGTCCCACGATAACTCATTGGAAATCTCTCTTACTCAAGCTATTTTATTTAAGCTACATAGATTGTATGTGGTTCCATTGGCACTTACAGTTTAAAAAATTCAAACTCTTAAAAATGTTGTTTAAGCCCTAAAAAATGCCTTGCAAGATTATGACTTGCAGAAACACTATAAATTTATGAGAAATTTAATTGTTTTCCATTGACATGGATACTGATGTGGTGTCCTGGGTCTAGATGGCACCTTAAGGTGATTCTTTGTTATCCCCCTGGACACCCTAGCCCTGCCTCGTCATCAGTTACCCTCCTCCTCCTCTCTTTTCTCTTCTTCTTCCCTTTCGAGTCCTGCGCACACACCAATTTTGTATTATGCACCAATATTCAACATGCGCAAGTTCTACACACACAATTCCAATATTTAGTGCATGTACAATGCACCAATATTTAGCACACACAACTTATGCACCGCATGCCAATATCCAACGTACACAACTTTTGCACCACAAACCAATATCCAGTGTGCACAAATTATGCATCATGTGCCAATATAAAACACACACAACTTTTGCACCGCACACCAATATCCAATGCGTACATATTATGCACCGTGTGACAATATCCATTGTGCACACACCATGAACCAATATTCAACACACATCACAAAGTATGCACCGCGCAGTGCCAATATTCAATGCGCACCCACCACACACCAATATTTCCCGCACATCACAATCTCTGCACCGCGCAGTGCCAATCTTCAATGCACATGCATTGGGCACTACCAATTTTGCAATGCACAATGCCAATATTTAGTGCATGTAAATCCTTTCTTTGCCTAGCTGATATTCCATATTTCTAGCTCACGACCATCGTGAACATTCCCAACTCTCTCGTCTAAGCCAAATTAGTCACTTGGAAGTCAAAATGACCCCTCTAGAACAACCATTCTGAGTTCAATTTTGTTTTAATTTTTCCTAGAGATTTGGGAATTTCACTCCGGTTTTACCGTTTTCCCCAAATTTAGCATAGATAAAACATTGATATGATGAATTTACCAAATTCATGTTGATATTTTTCCCATAAAATTCCAGTGTTGAACCAAAATCTATGATACCACAATGTAATGTCCCCAACCTCCAAGCTGAGCCATGCCACRCAAACAAATTTCTTTGATTCCATTTATTAACTACCATGCCCTCCATATGMAACAATTATGYAGAACCAACAATAACATGCACAACCATGCATAATTATGTACAATTACAACAAACAAAATTAACATAAACATATGCACAATAATCAACGTGTAAACACACATAAAATAACACTTATATTTTKTTGTAAATCACCAATTGCATGTAGACCTCAGACGTTCCTYCCAACCATAGAATTTATTGTTCATACACTCTCAACAATAGGTCACCCCCGAGATGGGGCTATGAATCCACTAGAGAAAAGGATACTTAAGACAAACTAAGGCCTCACAAACAACAAAACAAAGAATTGGCCCAGGTGCTAACTCCAACAACAGTTCCCAACTCACAGCCTCTCATTCCCCGCAACCCGTCCCACCCCAGGAAGTGTACCCCTTATCTACTCAACAGTCCTTCAAATGTCCCACTTCCCTTCCAGGGCTTCAACAACAAGCCGGCCAAGAAGTCTCAAACCTCTGTATCACTTGGAAAACAAAGCTTCTCTAAGAGTTACAACACCCACTATGCCAACACACATGGAAACCTATTCACAACAATTCTCCCACCTAAAGAGAATCTCCACAGGCATAACAAACTGCTTCTTCAACCCAAAACCACCAAGGATTTACTAGGTAACATAAACTCTCCAACCAAGGTACAAATGATGGATCTAATGAATTAGTGAATCATTGGCAAGAATGGGAATTATAGTAAATTCCCAACATTATATTTGCATGTTCCTATCTTGACACTTGTTACTCTAGGAACTACCTTTGACTCCACTTGGTAATTTTTTCCCCTTCCTTAGGAACTTAGGATAAGACTTAGGACTTATGAACAACATTATTTTATTCCTTGGCTTAATCCCCCTTGACTTAGCCCCTTTTCTTAATCCCTTAGCCCCCCCCTTTCCCTCTCGTGGAGTCCTATCCCCCCATACTCTTTCACCTGACTTGATTTTCATCAATGATGTATTTTAGTAATATAATCGGGTGTGATTACATATGAAATTTATTAGGCTCACTAGCCTTTCGACTCATTGCTCCCTAGCCTAAATCACACAGGCACCCTGGCCTAAATCACATAGGAACCCTAGCCTCAAAATATATATACAAAGGCACTATGGCCCAAAAAATCCTCGCTCACCAACCTATAAATCATATGTACATTTACAATTGGGGCTCTGCCTAGGGGTATTACAAATGTTGTCACTGGAATTTGAATGCCACAATTCTTGCATTGCGACCTTAATATATTGATATTTTAATAATCCAATAGGTAGTTATTGACAAATGGTGGAGATTAATTCATGACTTCCACAAGTCAAAGATTAGAAAATCCATGTTTCACTAATGTCTTTTTATCCCTCCTCCCCAATGAACTTTATTTATCAGCATAAGGATCGTTTACAATATTATATTAGATCTTCTTAGTACAACCCATGTATTATCATAGAATGAAGGGTATCAAAGCCTCATAGGGTAAAATTTCAATTGGGTTCGTGATTGTTTTATTTTTTTCTTATAATCCTTTGAGATTTACTCAGTGTACAAGACCTCTATTTCTTTGAATTAAAATTGAGATATACCTCTTTTTCTTAGAATTAGATTTCAGAGTGGAACTTAAACTTGATTCAACAAATTTTTTATTATCAATGTCTGATTTTTAAGTTTTAATTAACAATTGGGTTTTTTAGTTTCTTAGTTCATTTTGATTATCTGTTGAATATATTAAAAGTATAAAGTTGGTTATATTATGATGCTAGCGAGGTGTCTAGAATTGATGAGAGTCCATGGTACTATTGTCTCATAAAGGTTACAAGCTCAATAATGTTCATATGTAATGGAAATAATGAAGTTTGGGTATTGATTATGTAGGATTTACTTTGTTTAGAGTAAGCTTGATAACGTATTAAGCGAGGCCTTGTAGCGTATTAACCTTTGATACAAGTGTTACTTTTATTTATTCGATTGAAATTGAAATTGAAATTTTATTAATATCCATAAAGGAATTGGATGATTTGAAGTAGAATATGAATTGACAACCATAAATGGGTGTATAATATAAATATAAATATAAATTATTTTTCCCTACAACATCTATAAAATGAATACCCAAAATCATAGCATCTCACCTAAAATATAAAAAATATCTCAAAAATAAATGATAATAATACAATAAATATCAATAATTATAAATAACATTTTAAAATTTTGTAATTGTTATACAATATTATGAGAGATACTAAAATAAATGATAATAATACAATAAATATCAATAATTATAAATAACATTTTAAAATTTTGTAATTGTTATACAATATTATGAGAGATACTACTTCCAATTTTAGAACATAGAATAAGATTGATAATCAAGGTTTTGAATTATTAAAGTATGAATAAATATTGACTTCTTATGATCTGCAAATTAACCATGCATATGTAAACCTCCAACATATTGATTTGGAGTGTTACTTTGATTTACACATGCTTATATATTTTTGGAAACTTAAAAAACCTTCAACATATTTATTTATCTCATTACTTTCATTTAGAAAAACATCTAATTTACTTTGAAAATTTAATACAAGCACAATCACAAATGTGATTCATACATCTAATTTACTTTGAAAATTTAATACAAACACAATCACAAATGTGATTCCTATGCTTCAAATTTCTTTATATAATTTAATACTAGACCAATCATAAATGTGATGAGTACATGTAGATGAATATACAAGGTAATATCAGGTAATTGATCAAAATATCATATTATTATGCCTTTTTAATTGTCATTTCAACTTTATTAATTATATAAATAACAATCTACATTAATTGTTTTAGGGTGGTGCATATAAGTTCTGCATATATTCATTATTGGTGATAAATTTCAACAATTGTTCATCCACATTGTTCATTTGCAATTTGTTTTTTAAACATGAAATCTATTCACTTGCATTTTGAGAAATTTAAGTATAAAAAATTTATTTGCTTTCACCCAACCATTTATGTCCAAATTATATTGGGTGACTTTTAAGCAAAATGAAATTCACTTTTGTTTTGTAGAGAAAATTCCATTTTTTCCCTGGGCAAACAATACTTTTCTTTATGTAACTTATTAGTCCACAAATTTGTTAGGATATTTAGACACTTAGGAGTTAGTTAAGATCTACTTGGTCTAATATGTCGTTAGGTAAAAGTGTGCTTCTTTAGTATGCATTAGTATGCATTTGTAGTTAGGAAATCCGACGGTCACGATATGTTCCCCACATAGAGTGATCCGATGGTTCATACTCTCCTCGATCTTAACGACCATTGATCCATGGCTTAACACCCGATTGGTCTATGATCTCTATTTAAAGAGCATGGAGGGTCATTTGCCGATGATCGATTGTGATAAACTCTCTTGTAA
Source organism: Picea engelmannii (assembly GCA_009831015.1). Lineage (NCBI taxonomy): Eukaryota > Viridiplantae > Streptophyta > Pinopsida > Pinales > Pinaceae > Picea > Picea engelmannii. The sequence continues at coordinate 5,701 of ML814997.1, read as the reverse complement.
AATCTCTTTGTAATATTTTTCTTTGCATTAATAAACTGCTCCAAGTGGCCGCATTGGCTGGGGCCGTGGATGTTTCCCCGTAGGGGTTTTACCACGTGAAAACATCGGTGTGTTGATCTTTGATCTGGT
>ML814996.1:57241-80817 GCA_009831015.1 Picea engelmannii | reverse complement strand
AATAATAATAATAATGCTTTTCGCAGTTACATTATTTCAACACAATCCCCATGTCTTGGCTCAAAAAGGCAAGAAAAATGCAAAAAAAAATCAAGATCTATGCTAAACAAGCTACCCCAAGGCTCACACGTGGAAGGAGGTCATACCACTTCCTTCTCTCACAACTATGAGCACTAAATCAGCAAAATAAAGAGAAAAATACACAAGAAGGCTTAGAAATTGAGAAAGTAGGTTGAGAAATAGTTACCAATCCCTTTGGGGGGTCTTTGACTGTTGTGTGGATGCCTTCGAGTAGCCAAAACCCCTCTCAACCAGATCTGAACCTGCAAAAACCAGCAAGGTATCCTTTTGCTGGATATGCTACACACAACCAGAAAAGTGAAGAAAAACTTTTGCCTCTTTAGGGCAAAATTTTTTCGCAAGAAAGATTGATAAATTTTGATATAAATGACCTATCTTGCTATGTTAAAGTAGCCGAAATATATGTGAAAGTGAACAACAAAGTAGAAGAAGAGTAAAGGGTTAGAAAAGCTTGGAGTTTGTATGTGTCTAAAGGGATCCTTCTTCCTTGAGGTGTTCCCAATGAAACCCTTGAAGCTAAACCTGCAAAACTTGAAAGGTGTTGTGCATACAAGAGATAATATGTTGCATATACTAACAAGACGACATTTCAATCCTATCTAGCATAACAAGATATATAGATCTACAAGCATGTGCATTACTAGATCTACCCAAGTAACATTTTACCTAAGATCCAATGTGTGCAATCACCCAACAAATTTGAACAACTTTACCTCATATGTATGGCAAGAAAAAGCATGTGCATAACTCTTCCAATAGTCCTCCAAAGTTTTCTCTTTATTACTCAAGAAGAGGATCTTGGAGAAAACTATCTGCAAAACCCTAAGAGCTAAAGAATGGAAAATGTGGAAAGAAAGAGAGAGAGAGAGTGAGAAATCAAATAGCATAACATTAGCTCAAGATATGGTAAGTAGGAAGTGAGGAAAGGGATCTATTTATACTTGGAGAGGCAAACCTACCTCTTTTGAATCAATGTCAAGTGTCCACCATCAAGCAATAGAGTAGATCCCAAGGCTAGGGCTCACCATCTAGGGTTTAGATATTACATCTAGGGTAAAGAAAGTGTGGAAAATGTTGGGATCAAGCAAAAGGGGTGTGGGAGGCCTTGGGATAGGTGCCAAGGAACATGAAAGGATTTAAATAATTTTTAAAAAATTATTTTGGAATTTTTTAGATGGAGGGGGGCGTAACTCCTCTTGGAGGGCACGCCACTTGGGGATGAGGAGAGGATGGAGGGTAAGAGACGAGGGAGAGAGTGTTAGGATGAGGCAAGGAGGGACGTGGGGGTGAGAGGGAGCACACCAACCAATGGAAGGAGCCTCCCACCAATTACAACCAAGATGCCATGTCTTTCTCCTCAAGGAAGGCGTAACTTTCCCCTTAGGGCGTCACTTTTTGAAGAGGGTGAGACGGGGAAGTGGTAGAAAAGGGTTAGAAAAGGTTGGGTGGTTAAGTTAGGCTTAGGGAGTCTCTCTCTAACTTAAATCCATGATTAAGCACCCTTTTAACTCATTATTACATTTTTACAATTTTGCATTGTTTGGACTTTAGCAATTAAAATTGTTGTTTTAGACTGATTGACACTCCGTGTGGACAAACCCACAGCAAAAGTTATCCAACTGAGCTGAAACTTGGTCTATGGATGAAAGTTATCCTTTTATTTTGAGCACAAATACCCCTATCAAAAATTCCAAAGACCTAATTTTTACAATTATTTCTCAAAAATAATTATTTAATTAAATAATTAAACCTCCAAACTTAGGTAAATTTAATTAAAAATTAATTAATTAAAAAAAATTATTCTAGACTCGATGGAATTCCGCGAGACCTTCTAAGATGTCTTGCATGGTCATTTACAATGATTCTCTACAAATAGTTACCAAAAGATAAACCCACTAGAACATCGTTCAACACTTTGGAGGAATTATTGCAAGTGTGAGGGAAAAACTCAAGGGAAATTAACAAGGCTGAAAAGCCGAGTTAACAACCCGAGGATAAAAAACCCTCGGTGAAAGGAACTCTCCCAATGAACCGATCCCAAGGGAATTGACCTAGACATGACTCATGCGTTTGGACCTATTACATTATTGACCCACATAGGGATGTGGAAATTCCAGTTACAAAAATAAGTGTTGGGGCCTAACAATGCCCTGTAGAACCAAAGTCTTCGACAAATTTGCATTTGATGGTGCATCTCTTCATGACACATGGAGTTGACCCCCCTAGTTGGATAGGCGGTCAATAGGGAGTCTAAGTCAGTCAAAACAACAATTTTAATTGTTAAAGTCATGACATAGTAAAATGTCATTTTTTGTAATTTTGAGCTAAATGAGTAAAGTGAAGGCGGGAGATGATGAGAAAACATATTCCTAACCTTTTCCAACTCTCACATCACCCCTCACCTAGACATTAAGAAAAAACGTCACTTTCCCTAGAGAGGTGTGCCCCCCCTTTAGAAAGTATCCAAAAAGTAAAAAAATAATAAAACATTTAATGGGAGACTTATTATATCCCTTGGTGCATCTCCCTAGACCCTACAACTCATCATTTGACTTGTCAAAGCCTTGCCAACTAACTCCAACTCATTGCCACTTCATCCATCGATTCCAAAACCCTAGAGTTGCACCCCTCTTCTTGAGATTCTCACTTTGACTTGGGTTTTGACACTTGGCTATCATCCAAGAGGGGTAACTGTCTTCCCAAGTATTAAAAAAACCCCTCCCTCACTCATTTGACACCATCTCTTGAGCTATTGTTAAGCTACCAATTTCTTCTCTCATCCCTCTTTCATCTTCCATCTTGCTTTCATTCACTCTTGCTCTATTTTTTAGAGGAGCTTGTAGTAATTAGTTGTTGCAACTTCCTCATTTGGGTAATAAGAAAGAGCTTTGGAGGACCTTGGTGTAAATGAGATTTTGTCTTGGCACACATGCTTTGGAGGTGATCTTGTTCCATGTGTTTCTTTATTTGAGATCTAGAGTAGATGTCTAAAACAAATTAGTTTCTTTGGATAGATCATGCAATAGTGTAGTTGTAGATATACTTGATTATGATAGTAAATAGTGCAAATTAGTTTGTATTACTTGTTTATCTTGACAACTATTTGCTCTTATCTCACGTTGGCTTCACAAGTTGCAGGTTGCTTCAAGGGTTTGTAAGGTTGGCTTCAAGTTGGATGCTCTCCTTCATAACCTAACTTAAACTCGTCTCTTTCTTGGTTCTTATATTTCTGCTCATACATATTCAGATAGGTCAATATATCATTTTATATTCTAAAATTTTTATGCAGAAAATTTCTGTTGAAAAACAAAAATTTTGTTGACTTTTATGTGTGTTTTGCAGCATTTTCAACAAACAATAGCTTGTTGTTATTTGCAGGTTCTCGCTAGATCTAGGAGAAGTGCTGCTCATTTTCAGTCACAAAACATACAAAGGACCCCTACTTTGATTGGGTAACAATATCCTACATTTTCTCTATCTTTTCTAAGCATTGTAGCAAGCCCAAAGGTGTTCCCAAGTGGCTTGCATCCTCATTTAGTTTTCAATAAGTTTATTTTATTCTTTGCCACACTTATCATTAGGACAAGGTTGTGTGGCTAGGTTGCTTTAATTTTTTTTTATTTTGTTTTAACCCTCTTTGGCACAAAATAGGAAGGCTTGCCTCCAGATTGTGCCATTGTGAGTGGTTTGTATCCAGGTTTTTCCTTTCAAGTTTTTTTTTCATTTCTTTTAGTTGTCTATACCTTGGATGTGAAGTTGGCATAGCCAAACCCCAAAATCGTAAGTCTAGCTTAGTCATATATTTCTAATGTGTTGTGCTAAATGGATTAAAATCATCTAGAAGTAGATCTCACACCACTAAAGCTAGCTTAGGCCCATGGAGGCATAATATCTATCTCATGTTTTAAGTTTCCTTTCATTTTGCAAGTTTTATCTTTCAAGCATTTATCTTATTGCAAAAATATTCATGGACATGTTATAATCATTTAAGGCAACTTAATTCTTTTTCATTGCAAGCTATTGTTAAGTTTTTTTCCATGCTTTTCAAGTAACAATCTTAGTTTAGATCTTCACCTCTTGCAAGTTTAATATTTCGGTTTTGGCCCTATTTGACACTTTTTAGGCAAGCAAATCTCACTTTTACACACCTATACACTAAAATTAACTTAGTCCATAGACCTAATAATCAATTCACCCAACTTTTCCATTTAAACGAGGAGTAGAGGAAACAACGGAAGGTGATAGGTCGGGGGACGGTCTCGTGGCCCTCAGTGTCCATTCCAGGGGTACTCTTTTCCCTTGGGCTGACCTGTGGAGTTAGGGTAGGCGTTGTTGCCATACTTCTTGAGCACCCAGCAGTTACTTGGTACAAGCAGGGGGAGTATTGGGTTGACACTTAGCCAGGAGTCACTCTTAACTTAACAATTTAATCAACTCCTTAATCCACTCTACAACTTTGGGCATTAACTTGGTATATCTTTTGTGGTTGGCATTTAACTTATCTTGCAAGCAACTCTGATTTCACACTTACATTTCATGCAAGTTTAATTTATGTGTTGTGGATTAATCACTAAGTGGTCATAGTTGTGCTTTTGGACATTTTCCCTTTAAGATCTTTCATTTCAGTTAAGTGGTGTTTCCATCTCTTTTGTGTGGTCCCTCAAGAAGTTGCGCATCCTTTGGAGCTACTTTCCTTATTGGATCTTGTGTAATCTTGCTTGTTATTGAGAGAATTCACAATAGAATCGTGCATCCCTTTAGGAGACATTCTATTGTTGAGCATGCTAAGCTTGATGTGTTGGTGAATGTTTCCCTTTAAGTATCTTTAATTTCCTGCACATACAAGCAAATTCAGTTAGTATCTTTGGAAATCATTGTATCTTGTTTTGTGTTTTTTGCTTATAGTTGTATCATCTATGTAAGGTAGCTAGAGTTGTAGTAGTGGGGCCCAGAGGGCCCATAGTGATAACAGTGGCGTTCATTCAATGTAAGGTGGACTAGGTCCACTATATTATTAAATAAGGCCCACTATGGTAGTTAGATATAATAAATGAAAGAGGTCTTCTTAGAAGGTTCTACTTCTAGAAGATTCCTCCTCTAGAATGTTCTTAGGTGACGGTAGAACTATGTAAAGGTGTTCAAGCAATGTAAGGAAACATGAAGAGAATTAGTGTATTTGGAGCGGTAGCTCAATAGGAGGATGCCCCCTCGAAGAGGCAAGTGAACAAGAGAGGATCCCTTCCATAATAGGATCCATTGTACGGTGTTGCCCTACCTCAAGGGTTTGGTAATAATAAAGTGTGGTTTCTTCTATCTTACTTTGTGGATCTATTGTGTATTCAGTATTTGTGGTGATTCTATTTGTAGATCTATTTGGGTACTTAACAAGTGGTATCAGAGCACTTTCCTTGGCAGACATTGTGGGCAAATCTTTTTTATTTTTGCAGATTTTTTTTTGAAAAAAAAAAAAAGGCCGCGACATTATAGAAATTTTCGGCATATTTATGTGCAATATTTGCAGAAACAGGTTGTAGATATGAGTTCCTTTCAGAAAAAACACCTAAGCTGGAAAAAAAATTCGTCCGAAATGGAGTCCGGGAAGTCAAGATATTGAAGTTTTAAAATCTGCAATTTTCAGGGTTTTTTCCACGGACGATGGCGCGATTCTTTATTTTTGTAGCAGCCGGAAGCCAAATTTTCCCAAACAAATTACAGATCTGAGTTCCTCTCACAATTTCACCCAATTTCAAAAAACAAATCAGTGGAAACGGAGTCCGGGAAGTGAAGTTATGAGCATTTTAAATTCAACAGTTTTTCAGGGTTTTTCAGGAAAACGCTGCGATTTTCTACAGTAAGTTATTGTTCTATCTTTGGGGTTTTTTCATGACGGATGTGGGATCGAAAAGTTCATAGGGTCTCAGATGGCTATTTCCTCTCAAGCCCTCAAAGAAATTTTTGAAACATTCAAATCTCAATTGTATGACACATTGAATGATAAATTGGATGTCTTTGTAGATGGCCTCACAAACGGCCTCAATGATAGTTTTCGTAGTATTCAAAATTCATTGGATAACATGCAAGAGAGATTTCTTATGGCAGACATCAGGGATGGATATAATCAAGAAATATATTATTGGTATGATCTCAAGGCCGATTGCGATGATTGGTATATGGATAGTTGTCATTTATGGGATGACAACCACTTCCATATTTTATTTGACGACTCTACTCCACCTTTTGTAGAGAAAATCAATGTCCCACATCAGGAGCTAGTTACCAACATCCAGCCTGCATATTTTACAATGGTATTGCTCATTCCAAATTCATCTTTGATCCTCTCCCACTATGTGGATGAATATTCTTATTTGGATCCACATGATAGGTGCCAGTTTTGAGAGCATCATTTTCAGTTGGTTATTGAGTGTCGATATTTTCCATGTGGAGTTCACATAAGCACTTAGACATGGGACCCTGGTTTACAATGGCGGTTGGACTAATTCATCATGGTCGCTTTCCTTTCTACATGGGACCTTGGTTCTTCAGTCTTCTTCAACATTATGGTCCACAATTATCCATGGGACCTTGGTATATGGTTGTACATCAAGCATTGAGGACAATGCTTTCATAAGGGGGATGGAATGTAAGGTAGCTAGAGAGGCAGTAGGGAGGCCCAGAGGGCCCATAGTGATAATAGTGGAGGTCATTCAATGTAAGGTGGACTAGGTCCACTATATTATTAAATAAGACCCACTATGGTAGTTGGATATAATAAATGGGTAGTTAGATATAATAAATGAAAGAGGACTTCTTAGAAGGTTCTTCTTTTAGAAGATTCCTCCTCTAGAATGTTCTTAGGTGATGGTAGAACTATATAAAGGTGTTCAAGCAATGTAAGGAAACATGAAGAGAATTAGTCTATTTGGAGCGGTAGCTCAATAGGAGGATGCCTCCTCGAAGAGGCAAGTGAACAGGAGAGGGTCCCTTCCATAATAGGATCCATTGTACGGTGTTGCCCTACCTCAAGGGTTTGGTAATAATAAAGTGTGGTTTCTTATATCTTGCTTTGTGGATCTATTGTGTATTCAGTATTTGTGGTGATTCTATTTGTATATCTATTTGGGGACTTAACAATCTATTCATCGTGTATTTAGTAGTAAATCTTTGTATTTAATCTTATTGTAAAGTAACTTATTTATTTGTAACATTGTGTAATCATTGTAATCAACCTCCCTCAAACTATAGTTGTCCCCTTGTTCAATATTATGCACTAGTCTTAGTTGTCCTAGGAAAAGGCATGCTCGTCATTTTCAATTGTTCCACGTTGCATTGTTTCCTTTGCATCATAGGCTAGATTTTCCCCAAACCTTCTAACTAATTAAAACCAACTCCTAGAACTTAACATTAATCTCATCTAGAAACTAGGGTCTACCACCCCTGGCTTCCCTAGGAGTAAGCCTAGACGGAATAGGTTCAAGTCAAAGTGACGGCGTGGGCTTTGAACCATGGCCAAGAAGAATGACTATTTGAAACCCTAAGGTCATGGACTTGGATCAAAACTTGAAAGAAAAACCAAAACTAAGGTGCAAACACTTATCGAACTTAGGTGTCAATTTTCGTCTTCTAGGATGTCTAATTTAAGATCCAAGTGAACAGGATCAAAACCCCAAGGTGCAAAGACTTACGAACCTTAGGCCTTTGAAGCAGCTAAAGACTAACCCTAGGGGGATAAAGACTTATAATCCCTAGAACTAGGTCTTTAAATGCTTCAACACATTGGGATGAATGAAAAAAGGGAGGGGGATTAAGACTCTTAATCCCTCCATGGGTTTTCTAGCAAAATTAATCCAAGGAGATAAATACAACATGTAACTATTACGCCTTTAATAGAGCAATCACCAAAATAATCCAAGAACAAGCACTTAAACTTGAAGAAGAAGACTTACCCATCCAAGTTTCTATGCTTGAACAAACCCTATTTTCTTAGATCATCCACCAAAACAAGAGAAACATCCATAAAATTCATTAATCCTCCATCCAAAACACCAATCCAAGGTAAAAAATGGCCCAAGCAATTTTAGACCTCTTAAGGGATTTCTCGCTCAAGTTGTTGTGCTTCAAATGAGAGGAAGTGCACCTTTATTTATAGAGGAGGTGCTCAACTTCCCTCAAAATAAAAAAATATTTTTTTAAGATAAATGCCCCTAATCTAGCCTATGGAGGGGCAAAAGGCCATCTTCAACAATTTAATAATCTAAAATATACAAAAGAAAGGGCTTCTCAAGCCACTTGTACAAAATGGAGGGGAAAAGACCCCCAATAGTAACCCACTTCCAGCTTCCAAAGGCCCTTCAAAGCTCCCATTCCTTCATTAAATCATAAGCTATAATCTCCAATTATGGGCAATGGGTATACAAGATCATCAACGTCCCAAACCTCAAGTCGACTTCCAACATACTTCTCTTCAAATGTGGGTCGGCCCTAATTCCCTTTCTCACCAAAACACCACACAATATCCTCCAAGGGTCGGCTCAACAATTCCCCACACAGGTCGGCCATAGTGTTTATTCGTTGATTTAAACCATACTACAGGTTGGCTTACCCATATTTCACTGTATCACTCCTTGGTTCTGTTATCGTAGGATTTGTACTTTTGCAAATCCCACCACAAGATCCCCAAATCTTGCATAACAATGGAAGAAGCTACCATTGTTACCTTAGTAGGATCTTCCCCTATTTTAGTGATTGAAGAGGTCCACCACAACGGATGCTTCCCTAGTGACCTCAAGGGATCAAATAGAATGTTTAGTAGCCAAGCCTACCACCCCCTATCTTGATCATTGCTTTGTTGGTCTAGGTCTAGGAAAGAGAAGAGGTTGAAGGTGATTTTTGTACCTGCCCGGAGAAAGAACACTTTGCAACATATATACAACAATTACCAAGCTAAACTATGCAAAAATAACATCTTAGGACGCTAGACAAGACAGATTGCAATGGTTGTTACAAATTTGTAGCAGTAAACAATTATGACAACAATAAATGATTCATAACAACAACAATAATTAGTGCTTAGAAAACAAGCGAAGACAATATGACCGGGGTCGAAGAAGATCCCTCAATACAAATTGCCAAGTCCATTGTTAAATACTCTTTGTAATTATAGAATTTTAAATTTACCAAATGAAAAATCCCCAAATATGCCTATTTAATGGAGGAAAGAATGGAAGAGTGTAGAGGATCTTAACCTACAAGGAGAATTAATTCAAGAATGGAATCTTTATAAAACCCAGTGCTCTCAAACTCAATGAGCTAGAAGATGAAATTATGTTGTCAAAGAATATAGGATATTGGGTTTATAGTATATACAACTAAATCAGGGTATGTAGCCAGAATAGAGGAGGATGAAGTAGGAGAGAAAAAATGGTGGCCTGGAAATATTTGGAAGCTTCATAGTGCTTTCAAAACTAAGATATTCCTATGATTACAATGTCAAACAAAATCCCAACCTAGGATAATGGAAAAAAGAGAGATTGGCATGGCCCTGAAAGATGTGCGAAACTCACATGTGTGAAACTAATGAGGATACAATGGATCATATGTTCACTCATTGCTCATATGCCACCAAAGTTTGGAAGGAGCTATTAATGTTAGTTGTTGAAATAATGTAACTGCAAAGTGTATTCTAATTATTATTGTTGTATTATTCATTGGATCAATCCCCTATTGCGGATTGATCATGTCGGCTATTGTAAAAGACAAAATCCCCTTTTGCGGATTGCTCAAAACATAATTGTAATAGGCAGAATAAGAAGTCGGCCCTAGAATATAATAAAGAGGCCCCATAATATATTAAAGGTGGTTAAAACCACCTGGATTGAGAAGTCGGCCCTGCAAATGAAAAGACACCTCCACACATGCCAGAGTTGTATAAATAAGGAGGCTAGCGCCTCACTTACACACACACTCACTTTTTCATTTGAGGAGCAAGTTTTGGAGCAAGTTTCGGAGCTACAGTTGGAAAAGAGAGAGAGAGAGAGAGAGAGAGGCGCGTTCTTGGGAGAGGACTTTCTGTATTTGTTTGAGTTATCTCTTGGCATTGTATTGGCTATTTATAATAAGGAAGTTTTGTTGGGTTTTCTCCCCCATGAGGGATTTCCCAGGATAAATGATGTGTCTCTTGTGATTGTGTATTTCTCAATGATCCTATCTTATGCTATTGTTATCTAGAGAATTGCGAAGAACTCTAATAACAGCTTAAACCTTAACATGGTATCAGAGCTAAGCTTAAGAGAGCATCTTTCACAAGAGAAAGTGAAAAATGTCACTGTTGTCGTACATGAAAATTAGGGCTTTTTGTTGATGAATTATTTCATCCCCAAAACCATCTAGAAAAGTGCACCCTTCCTCAAGGATCACTTTGGCATCCTCGGCGCAACTTTTCAGTGGCTAGATCTCTCAGAAAGTGAAACACTAGTTTCACGAAGTACCAGAAAACTAGAGTACCAGAAGTACCAAAGGTACCCGAAAACTAGAAGCACCAGTCCAGAAATCCGCTAATCAAGTTTGACGGGGTAAAAGTTGGATTTTCATAAATCTGACTTCACCAGCTTACTCGCCTCAGCTCGGTGCATCTATCTCCTGGATCAGAATTTCAAAATTCGAAGTTTGAAATATTAGGGTTTCCACATAAAACCCTAAGTTGCAGTTGCAGTTGCAGTATCAATTGCAGTTGCAGTATCAATTGCAGTTGCAGTGGTAGTTGCAGTCACCCTTGAAGTTCTTAAGAGTTGGTGATCATTACCACTGCTACCAGATGGTGCCTCTACCTGCAAGTGTCGTCAGGGGTATGTACTCACGGTTAAGCTTTAAAGAGTATTTGCGAGAGAAGAGATCTCTTGCCATAGATCCAGAAGGATATCAAGATCCAACACATTCAAAGGAATGATGCAACCCAGGTCTTATTATTTTGATATGCATCTATTTGTTATGCATTTATGTTATTATTTTGAATTTCAAAACTATTTTTCCTATTCTCATCTCTTAAAAAACCAAAGTAACAATTTATCGAATTCTTTCACAACTAAATAAAATTTTACTCTCCATAACTGTCCCAAATAACAGACAACCAAACATAGAACCCGGTCTCCAAGATCAAACCAGTATTGCTTTAAACCTATTTAACACTATTATGCAAACAACGACTAATCGAGTTGAATTAGAACGTTCATGGGCTACTATTGACAGAGATATCAACATCCAAGAACAACGGGAAGCTAGACAGAGACAATTAAGAAACTGAGTATGCTTTACCCTTCTTTTTGATTCTTATCCTTTAATTACCTTTACCTTTACGAATGCCTTGACGGTATACTTTACAGCCTTAAAGTATAAACTCAACAAAAACATATTTTTGGCATCGTTTCCGGGGATGAAGAAACGAATCTTTTCCCTAGGAAGAACGACATTGATACTTTCTTTCTTTGATAGTGAACAAGCATAGAAAACCTTCTAAGGATACATTTATTTTTCACTTGGCGACTCCACAATAAGTAAACTGGCTATTAGCCGAAAGAACACCAGAAAGAACCCGGACAACAAGCAAACCTCGCCAGTCTCTGATACAGAAAAGATTTTAAAATCACAAAGATCACTTAGACAAGTCTTTTTACCCATACGTACTATTCATCAACCTGACTTTACGTAGTTGAGCATTTCAGAAACAGTTGAAAGATCTGTCTCGCTTCCCCTCTCATACGATACGTTCTCTTTTCCTGAGGTTTCTCCCCAGATTTTCGAGAATCTTCTCCTCATGCATTCCGAGCTTCAGCCTCAAATCTACCAATGGCCGCACAAGGAGGTGTTGGAGCTAGAGGTGGTGCCCTAGGAGGACCAGGAGGTGGTCAAGTACTACTTCCTAGAATATTTGCTAAAGTAGCTGCTAGATATGCTCCCCTTGTCCTCCCCGTTCCCCTACAAGATCTCCCCGAAAATTATATGAAAAGCCTTCCGAAATTTACAGGGGAAAGGGATTTGACCGCCCAAGAACATATAAACTTCTTTGACCAATTTGCTGACATCCTCAGAATAGAACACGAAGATGTCTATTCTAGACTCCTCGTTCAGACTTTCGAAGGGCAGGTGAGGACCTTGTTCCGATCCTTAGCAGTCGGATCTTACGAGGAACTTGAAAGTGCCTTTATTAGACAATGGGGAGAGAGGAAGGACCACCTCTACTACCTGACTGAATTTGGAGCCCTTAGAAAGAAAAACCCAGAATCTGTTCTAGAATTCACACAAAGGTTCAACAAGTTGTATAATAAAATCCTCATTGAGGTCAAACCTTCACAACCCGCAGCAAAGGTGACTTTCGCTGGCGCTTTTGATCCCGATTTCGCCTTATTATTGAGAGAAAGGAGATCAACAGATCTCATGAAAATGCAAGATGATGCTCTTGAGATTGAATCGAACATGATGGTATCAGGGAAATTAAAAGGAAAAATAGAAACCGGGAACAAAGAAAATAGGAAATTCAAAGAGTAAGGTGGACCCTCAGGATCAGGGAAATCCTCGGGAGATAAAATAAACCAGATGGCTAGGGTAATTAGAGAACTTTCAAATAAGATCTCAAAAATGGAACTAGAGAAATTGAAAAGAGATAATTTCCCCAGGAAGTATTTTAGAAGGAATCTTGATCCTCAAGCCCCACAGAAAATAATTAAAAATGAAGATAAAAAAAACCCAACCCCCTTCAAAAGTGAAAACTTCATTGGAGAGGAAGATCTAGAATATTTTGAAGAGATTGATGAGGATATTAATAATCTTGGCGACGATAATAAATCACCTTATTTATCGAGACAAGATTACGAAAAATCCTTAAATAAAGAAATTACATCGGAAGACAATGTTAGCAACGACACATCTGAAAATTTGGCCTATCAGGGTATCGCATATGATATTATAGCCGAACTACTGGAAAAATTTAATTTAAGACCTAGGAACAAAAGTCTCCCAACTGTTCCAACAAAAAAGATCTTACCAAAGGGCGACACTGATAAGGTGACTCCAAAAGTCGCTGACAAACAGACTACAAAAACTCACACCACCGACACGCAACCTATCCAGTCGAAGCCAGTAGGAACACTCACTGTGAAGACACAGGCTCCTGTAAATGAAAACCAGTCCGCACCACAAAGAAAACCTGAAAAGAAAGGAATAGAGGCCCCGAACATAGAAAACGACAAGGCCCTACGAAATTTTAATGTGGAAAACAAAATAAATAAAATCAAAATTCCTATTCTCCTTGTTGAACTAGTTAAAAATATCATATACAGAAAACAAATTACCAACATGATTAGCTTTTCCGAAGACGAAAGCCAGGCCGATGTCATCAACTTAGAAGATGACAAGCCGAGCATAGTCTTTGGTCCACATTTCGAAGGTGCGAGAGACATTGTGGCCCCCTTCTATATCACGTTAACCTTGTTTGACCACCTACTCCATAACTATATGCCAGGTTCCGGAGCTTCCCACAATCTGATGCCAAAGGCAATTATGGAGAAACTCAGTCTCGAAATCACAAGACGCTATGGTGACTTATATTCTTTTGATTCAAGAAAAGCCAAATGCATAGGCATGATTAAACCCCTGGGGGTAGGTCTGGCACAAATACCTACAAAAAGCATTCTTATGGATGTAGTGGTCGCTGACATCCCTCCGAAGTATAGTATGCTATTATCTAGGTCATGGAGTGCCAAGCTTGGAGGATCTCTCCGGCTGGACATGACATATGCTACTATTGGAGTTTTCGGAGGACAATACACGCGTCTTTACAGAGAGACTAGGTTGGCATTCACGGTAGGTGATCCACATAACCCGAATAATCATCCTGTTTATATTGCTGACCAAGATTTAGGAAATTGTATATTATCTATTGATGATGATTTTGAAGTAAATATAGACAAACGTTGTATAAAAGAAAAAACTGAAAAAGAAGAAATATAAAAAAATGTATATAGCACTGGTGTATGGAAGATGTATTTTGACGGTGCTTCATCTTTCCTTGGAGCTGGAGCTGGGGCACTCCTTGTGGCTCCCGATGATCAATTTTTAATCCCCTTTTCATATAGGCTTCAGTGGAATGTGGATTGTACAAATAATGTATGCGAGTATGAAGCTTTAGTGCTAGGATTAGAAGCCACTAGGAGGATGAAAATAAAGAAACTCGAAGTCTTTGGCGACGTCGAGTTAATCATAAAATAGGTGAATCAACAGTACCAGGCCAAACATCCTAGGTTGAGGTCCTATAGGAATTGTGTTTGGGATCTGATCGAGAATTTCTTCTCCGCTGTTCATTTCATCCCAAGGACTGAAAACCAACAGACTGATGCATTAGCCAAAGCAAAATCAACTTTCACACCTCCTACCACGTTTAAATTAAAGTATCACATACAAATGAGACATCGAACTTTGATACCGAATAACATATAGCATTGTCAAGTCTTTGAGGACAATCAAGAGCTTCGCAAGTTTTTAGAATCAATAGATGAATTTGCAGAAACGCATACTGATCAAGAAAATCAAAATGATCCCATTTGGATCATGCAGGAGGGGGAGGATTCTAAAGAGTTTCATGATAAAATTGTGAATCACCGAATGTTCGTTCTCAAGAATAACTAGATTCCCAAGGGCCTAATTCCCTTGGAAAGATTATTCAATCAAGATAATATCCCTTCAAAAACCACCCTACAGCCCCAACCTGAAGAGGTTGAGGACTGTGACATAGGAACTAAAGAAAACCCTCGGATGGTAAAACTATCCAAATACACGGAGTTGCTTAGAAAGTACAAAGACATTTTCGCTTGGTCGTATGAAGAACTAAGAACCTATGACACCTCTATGATCGAACATAAGATACCCCTGAAGTCTGGTGCCAAACCCTTTAAAATAAAACTCCGACAAATCAACCCCATCTTATTACCTGTGATTGAACGGGAAGTCAAAAAACTCCTTGATGCAAAGATAATTGTACCACTGAGATATTCTGATTGGGTAGCAAACCTGGTCCCGGTTAGGAAGAAAAATGGGGAAATTAAACTGTGTGTCGATTTCAAAAATCTTAATAAATCCTCTCTCAAAGATAATTACCCCCTCCCTAAAATGGATCACGTTTTAGAAAAAATAGTAGGAGCTAATAGGGTGTCGATGATCGACGGATTTTCAAGTTATAATCAAATTGTCGTCAACGATCACGATAAAGAAAAAACAACCTTTACCACTCCTTGGGGTACATTTAGGTATAATAAGATGTCATTTGGTTTGATGAATGCAAGTGCTACTTTTCAACGGGCAATGGATATCGCTTTCATTGGCGAACGGGACAAATTTGTAGTTATTTATTTGGATGACCTAACTGTTTTTTCTAAATCGGATGAAGATCATCTGATACATCTCAAGCAGACGTTTGAGAAATGTCGCAGGTTTGGTCTATCCTTAAATCCTAAAAAGTCTCACTTTGCTATGCAAGAAGGCAAGCTTTCGGGCCATATTGTATCTCGAGATGGAATTAGAATTGACCCTAAAAGAGTTGAAGCTATAGACACAATAAGTATTCCTAGGAATTTCAGTCATTCTTAGGAAAAATAAATTTTTTGAGAAGATTTATTCCAAACTTTGTTGAGATCGTGAAATTGATCACAGATATGCTCAGGAAAAACAGCGAAGTGAAATGGACAACAGAAGCTAAAGCATCCTTTGCACGTATCAAAAAGGTTATAAGCAAGGCACCTGTACTAGCGAGCCCTGATTATCTCAAGGATTTCCTTATTTTCTCATTTGCCTCTGAACACACACTCGCCGCGGTACTCCTTCAGAAGAACGAAGAAGGTTTCGAGAAACCGATAGCCTTCTTTAGCAAAAGTCTCCGAGATGCCGAACTCAGATATGATATAATGGAAAAACAAGCATATGCTATGGTAAAAGCATTAAATGCTTTCAGAACCTATGTTTTGCATTCTAAGGTGATTGCATATGTACCTACTAGCTCCGTAAAAGATAATTTGGTTCAGGCAGACAGTGATAGCAAAAGAGGATGATGGCTTGCCAAAATTCAAGAGTTCGACTTGGAGATAAAACCAACAAAATTAGTAAAGGGGCAAGGCTTAGCTAAACTCTTAGCTGAATCCAATTTCAGAGCTCTTGGGATAAACAACTCTCAGGGGGAGGAAGAGTGGGTAGACGTGAATGAACTTGAGGATCAAATAGTTGAAATCCGAATCGAAGAGAAATTTGTTGCATCAAATTGGTACAAGGACATAGTATCCTACTTGTTGACATTGAAATGCCCAAGTGACTTGACCCCATTCAAAGCCAGAACGCTGAAATTGCATGCGGTCAGGTACTGTATTTCCGAAAAACAATTGTATTGGAAGGACCCGCTTGGCTTCCTCTTGGTCTGTCTGGTCGAATCAGAAACGGAAAAGGTCATAAGCCAATTTCACGAAGGAGTGTGTGGAGGACACCATGCCTGGAGGGCTACAACTTATAAGATCCTGAGGGTTGGGTATTATTGGCCCAAACTTTTCTCAAACTTCAATGTCAAGGTACGAGCTTGCATCCCTTGCCAATTTTTTGCAGGCAAACATAAACTCCCAGCAATGCAATTGATTCCGGTCAAAACAGAAGCTCATTTTCAGCAATGGGCATTAGATTTCATAGGCGAAATTAATCCTCATTCTAGTGCTCAACACAGATGGATCCTGACCACTACAAACTACTTAGAAGAAAATATTTTGTCTAGCTTCGGTTGTCCTAGAAAGATAGTCACAGACAATGCACAGGGCTTTTAAATCTATGGCTATGGTCAGTTCTTGCCAAAAATATAATATTGTGCTTGGTCACTCCACAACATACTACCCTCAGGGAAATGGTCTGGCCGAATCTTCAAACAAAGGCTTAATCAGTATAATTAAGAAAGTGTTAAGCGAAAATAAAAAGTCTTGGCATGTGCATTTGAAATACGCTCTATGGGCAAATCAGATAGGCACGAAAAAGTCTATCGGCACTTCTCCCTTCCAAATGGTATATGGGACAGATGTAGTGTTGCCTATAAACCTAACACTTCCTATAATGAAACTATGGCAAGATGAGAAGGAAGAACCAAATCCTGTCACAAGAAGGATAAATCAGCTGATTGAAGTCCAGCAGCACAGGGCGGTAGTGGATAAAATGTTGTAGAAATACCAGGATGACATGAAAGTGTTATTCGATCGTAAAGCCAAAGACATAAATTTTCTCCATGGAGATTTGGTTTTGAAATGGGATGCTAGGAAGGAGGATTCGGGAAAAAATGGTAAATTAGATCACATCTGGTACGGACCATTCAAGGTTGCATCTCCTGAAGGAAAGAATTCATTTCTGCTAGAAAATTTGGATGGTAAAATCCTGAACGCCCCTGTCAATGGGCGTTTTTTAAAACATTATATGAAATAATTGATTTCTAGAATTCCCACTGTATATACCATTTTGTTTAGTCTTTTATTTCATAATTTTCTTTGGGAAGTCTACTTTCATTCTGTAAATAAAGAAAAATAAAATAAAATTGGTTTATGTCTCTTTTAGAAATAAGGATACAAGATTCTTAATGTATCCAATTCCTTAAAACTTTGATACTTTTCATATTGCTCTTTCACAGGATTCTAGCTAACAACCCAACAAATAAAAGCAGCGAACGGACAACCTTAAAGCGGAAGATAAATTTGTCAAAAATAGGTGATAGATAAGATTTTCTGTTATTTCAAAAAGAGAACGAAAATAGTAAGGCAAAGGTGTGAGTCCCAGCAAAGTTTATTTTGTGAAAACAAAGATTTTGTATCAAAAAGTGCGTTGATTATCTCGTAAGATTCTGATTCAAAAAAAAAAAAAAAGTTTTCAAAATCTAGGCTTTAAGGGTTTCACTTAGAACAAGATAGGAGGTAAATAAAGTAAAAATCTTTAAGAGTGAGTTCCAAGAGTTGGGTTTAATTTATGACCTCTGCTTTTCAACTTCCAGATCGTTCTACATCCCCTCTTTCTACCCTTAGTTATGAATCAAGCTTCTTTTACGTCTTAACTTTTGAAATTGAAAAACAGTTCTTAATCGGTAAGACCAGTCCTCATATTTCTTACTCTCCGACTAAACATGGTTATGCTTAGGCCGATCCTGACTCTCCTAGGTCTCTTAACAGTTTTTTTTTAGGATTTAAGCTTGCTCAAAGGAAGACCCCTGAAATTAATCTCCCCCTTTTTCTCTGCAGACTACGGTGTTTTGAAAGTTGAGAAAAGGTTGGTCTAGAGTAATCAAAACAGGTTGACAAACCTCCATTGCAATTTTTACACAGATACCACCCCTGGTATATTAAGTATCACTGATTGCCCCCGCTTTGTATTCATAAAGTAAATATAAGACAGAAGGTGAAAATAAATTCATATTTGATTGCCCCCATCTAGTCCAAAAGATGATGAAAGGAAATTCATTTAAATGATTACCCTCGTCTAATATAAAAAGATAGATAACTTCACCGGGGAACTGAACAGGCTTGTTGGCAGTGAAGCAATATCTGAGGTTAAATGTATAAGTAGCATTCGAAGTGGTGAAAGGAAATTCAGTAAAAAGGGACAAATAACTTCACCGGGGTACTGAACAGGCTCGCTGGCAGTGAAGCAATATCTGAGGTTAAATGTATAACTAGCATTCGAAGCGGTGAAAGGAAATTCAGTAAAAAGGGGCAGATAACATCACCGGGGTACTGAACAGGCTCGTTGGCAGTGAAGCAATATCTGAGGTATCTATAAGGTTGTCATACTTAAATACCACTCTACTCTAGTTACACGTTTTTTCGAAACCAGATCTGCATCCCAAGTCCAGACAAGGCTTCCCAATTAAAAATATGAATTTTGCTTCGTTTGATGCAAGCTAAAAGACACAAATCTATTGAGTTTCCTAATATTGTTTTGACCATCTTAATGCTAACTTAATTTCAATAACGATAAGGAGAAGATCATGAATGAGACTGCAACTGAGTTTACAACAAATGAGAACTTTGAAAAGATTTTCAGAAATAAAAATGAAATCTCTTTTTTCCTCTGTATCCCCTTTGCGTGTTGCGTGGATGTCTTCGTGTGTTGCGTGGATGCCTTTGGGTAGCCAAAACCACTCTCAACCAGATCTAAACCTGAAAAAACCAGCAAGATATCCTTGTTGGAAATGCTACACACAACCCAACAAAGTGAAGAAACACATTTGTTTTTTAGGGAAAAAGTTTTTTGCAAAAAAAATTGATAAAAATTGAGATTTTAGTGACCACCAAACTATGTTAAACTAGCTGAAAATATGTATGGATGAACAGCAATAAAAAAAGAGTAATATATAGAGAAAGAGAGGAGTTTATGTGTGTCTCAAGGGATCTTTCTTCCTTGAGGTGTTTCCAATGAAACCCTTGAAGCCAAACCTGCAAGATCTAACACAATGGCATGCATAGAATAGATAATATGGAGGGTTAAGCTAATAAGGTGAAATACTTGCACCCTATCTAGCTAACCACATATATAGATCTACAAAACTACTCTTTGCAAGATCTACTCAAATAAAATACTTTACCTAAGATTCATTCATGCAACCATCATATCGAATTAAAACAAATTTACCTCATATGTCAAAAGAACCAAAATACTTATAGCTCTTCCAAAAATCCTCCAAAGTTTCTCCTTTATTATTACTCAAGAAAAGTCTTGGAGAAATACTTGTTCCAAAACACTAAGAGCCAAAGAATGAAATTTGTGGAACAAGAGAGAGAGAGAGAGAGAGAGAGAGAGAGAGAGAAATCAAGTAGCATAACAATAGCTCAAGATATGGTAAAAAAAAAGAGTGAGGGGATAGTTCATTTTATACTTGGAGAGACAAACTCACCCCTCTTTGATCAATGACAAGTGTCTCACACCAAGCAAAAGAGGAAATCCCTAGGCTAGGGCGCACCATCTAGCGTGGAGAAGGTTGGGATCAAGCAAAAGAGATGTGGGAGACCTTGGGATAAGTGCCAAGGAAGGGGAAAAGTCTCAAACAATTTTTAAAAATTTATTTGGAATTTTCCTAGTGGAGGGGGGACATAACCTCCTTAGAGGGCACACCACTTGGGATGAGGGAAAGGATGCGAGTGTTGGGATGAGGTAAAGGTGTTGGGATGAGGCAAGGAGGGAATGTGAGGGGTCAAGGGAGGCACACAAAACAAGAGGGGCATCCCATCTCCCTCTAGAAACAAGTCACCACATTTTTACCAAGGGAAAAACGTCAATCCCCCTAGGCAAGCATAACTTTTGAGAGAAAAGAGGGGGTAAGGGGTTAGAAGAGGTTGGAAAAGGTTGGGCGGGTCATGTTATGCTTAGGGGGTCTCTCTCTAACCCTTATTCCATCATTTTACATCCTCTAAACTAATTATTACAATTTTACATTTTTGCCATGTTTGGACTTTAGCAATTAAAATTGTTGTTTTAGACTGACTGACACTCCGAGTGGACAAACCCATAGCAAAAGTTATCCACCTAAGCTGAAACTTGGTCCATGGATATAGGGGGTGCTATTCCATTTCTTTTTATCACAAATATCCCTATCAAAAGTCCAAGGACCCAGTTTTTACAATTATTGCTCAAAAAAAATTAATTAAATAAATAATTAATCCTCCAAACTTAGGTAAATTAATTAAAAATTAATTAATTAAAAAAAAAACTAATCGAAACTCGATGGAATTCCACGAAACCTTCTAAGATGTCTTGCATGGTCATTTACAATGATTCCCTACAATAGTTACCAAAAGATAAGCCCACTAGAACGTCGTTTACCACTTTGGAGGAATTATTGCAAGTGTGAGGAGAAAACTCAAGGGAAATTAACAAGGCTGAAAAACCCAGTTAATAACCTGAGGATAAAAAACCCTCGGTGAAAGGAACTCTCCTAGTGAACCGATCCCAAGGTAACTGACCTAGACATGACTCATGCAGACCTATTACATTATTCACCCACACAGGGGTGCGGAAATTCCAGTTACAAAAAGAAGTGTTGGGGCCAAACAATGCCCTATAGAACCAAAGTCTTTGACAAAAATTGCATCTGATGATCCATTTCTTCATGGCACATGGAATTGACCACCTATGTTGGAGAGGCGGTCAACAGGCCCAGCTTAGTTCATTTACCTTTATTCATCATTAGGATCATTTTCGCACAATTTGTCTTTGTTTTCATTGCATTTTGATGATTTCCATAAAACGAGGTTATTATTGAGCATATTTTAATTAAATTCACTAATGGTGTCATCTTGGGCATAATATTGGAAGAAACACCTTAGTGTAATAGCTCATTGCAATCGGGAGGAAAATCTCTAAAGGATAAAATGTGAAAAGTGACTTTTAGTGGCCAGAGAAGCCATAAGGGCAAATTAGTCACTTTTTATAGGAAAAAGGTTATTTAAATTAATAAAATGATTTTATGAAGAAACATTAAAAGTGAATTAAAAGTTGTTGAGGAAAAGGTATAGAACGCCTTACTCAATCATTTTCAGATCTTGCCTAGCTAGGACAAGATAGTTAGGAATGTCACCCGAGATGTATAGCCTCAAAAACATTCACTCAATACGCGAGTATTAATTACAAGGATTAAAGCTGATTTTATAATTTGTATATGTTGCAATGTAAAATAAAATTTATACAAATCTACTCAAATGTATACAGATTTTACAATAAAGTATACATGGAGACCAAAAGCGAAAAAGTAACCAAGTCTTGAAAACACATGTATGATACAGAACAACAATCTGATTTTATTTCATTCTGAGATACCAAAAGTGTATTCCTCTTGCCACAAACTACTGTCATTTTGACTCTACAATATATTATTTATCAGGCATGAAAATTAATTCACAAACAAACAAGAATAAACAGACTATCAAGGATGAATCAACACCTCTAAAACAAGCAGCTAAAAAGTATAATTTAGTCATGAACCTTGTTGTCTACAAGGAGACCATGTAGTCAACAATAGGATTAGGCTTCCAAGTAAACTCAGAAATGAATGAAAACAGAAACTATCGCATTTAAATAAAGAGCAAACCTTAGTCTTGTATCTCTCTACTATCCCTTTGTCTCTTCATCCAATTGAGATTTTATAAATAATAATAATATATAAATAAGGGTCTTAATTAATAATGACTAAATAGGTGGGACCCCTTGTAACTCCCATTATTTCTTCTTGTTACCATCAAATGCAAAGTATATAAAAAAATATAATCATTTAGACCATATAACACTGTTGTAACTCCCATGGATATCAGCCATAATTTATATCATATCCCAAAAAAATATATATTCACATTAGTCACAAAATATCCAA
The DNA here is from genome assembly GCA_009831015.1 of Picea engelmannii. Classification (NCBI taxonomy): domain Eukaryota; kingdom Viridiplantae; phylum Streptophyta; class Pinopsida; order Pinales; family Pinaceae; genus Picea; species Picea engelmannii. Next base: position 58,328 of record ML814996.1, on the reverse strand, counting down.
AAATAAGGTTTGCTCTCCAAAACATACTGAAAACCATTAAACGTTGTGCTCATCACTAAAAATCATAAAAAAAATCATTTAGAACCCTGTTATCCCTGATTTCTAGGGATAACTAGGAGATCATGTCTCGAGGCCCACAGGTCCTAGACATGGAGTACTGAGAGCAGGATTGACGTGAACATGGCCCTGGAGGGCCCATCTTTCTTCTCTTTCATCAGACTTGTCCTGTCAGCAGCAACAACATCCATCACCTTCGACTTGGACTTGCATCGGAGAAGACTCTTGCTCGATGAGGTAATTGGTCCAGGTATCATGGTATGTGTCATATTTGATCATTATGACCTTCATATATATGCATCAAATTCCTTTTTTTTCTGACAACTGCTTGGATCTTACATTAACCCGCTTGACCAGGGTTGGGGGGATTGACAGGGTACCCTAGCAAGCTTGAACCCATAGGTTTTGGTTTGTTCGCTCCCATCATATCATAACTCTTACATCTTATCTCTCGCTCATTTGCCCCATTCCCTTAGTTCGGACATTAGGATGACCTGTTTTCAGGGTTACACCTTATCTCGTGGGAAGAAGGGGCTAAAGGCCCAGAAGGTAAAAGCAACTAGTAAAAGATAAAAGCTATAAGAAATGAAACCTAGAGATGCTTCGCCCAGGGATCCCCGAGACAACGATAAAAAGCCTCTCAACAAGAAGTAATAGGGACTCGAAGAAAAATAATAAAACAAGACCTAACCAAGAGGATGGGGGGTCTCATCACAAGTCAGCCTATTATGTTCATGGGCACCTAGCAGTATGACATTGCCATTATCTGGTTACCACGCCAGGTTAGTGACCTTTGGTTGCATGGCCAAGGGAAAGGGGGTCTCATCACGAGCCAACCTTATCATTTATATGAAAGTGCCTGTGGGTAACGTTGTTAGCTCTGGTCACCACGCCAAGGCGGTGTCCTCTAGTTAGTCCTTGAAATAAATAAGAAAAAACAATAAAGAAAAGAAAGAATAAAGGCAACAAAGGGCTTGGAAAGAATTGCATCCATGACGGGTACAACTCACCTTCTACAAAGGCACCCACA
>ML814996.1:24525-34662 GCA_009831015.1 Picea engelmannii | reverse complement strand
CACAAAGGCTGGCTCATCATCATAATACTAGACTAGCTTTATGTCACAGTTATCAAGCCAGAAGCACAGTTCTAGTCTCATCTCATAGTCTTGCAAAATGTCACAACAATAAAGCTGGAAGCAAGATACTCGTCCTGCTTTACGTCACAACCATCAGGTCGAAAGCAGGATGCTAGACTGGCTTTACATCACAGCTATCCAGCCGGAAGCACAGTGCTAGCCTCATCTCATCATCTTTCTTTACGTCACAACCATCAGGTCGGAAGCAAGGTATACGTCCTGCTTTACGTCACAACCATCAGGTCAGAAGCAGGATACTAGATTGGCTTTACGTCATAGCTATCCAGTCGGAAGCACAGTGCTAGTCTCATCATATCATCTTGCTTTATGTCACAACCATAAGGTCGGTAGCAAGGTACACGTCCTGCTTTACATCACAACCATCAGGTCAGAAGCAGGGTACTAGACTTGTTTTATGTCGCAGTTGTACAACCGGAAGCATAGTACTAGTCACATCACATCTTCTTGCTTTACGTCACAACCATAAAGTCAGAAGAAAGGTACACATCCTGCTTTACGTCGCAACCATAAGGTCAGAAGCAGGGGATATCTCATCACAACAACTACTCCCCCTTTCGAGGAAGGTCCTTTCGGACTATGCCAAGCTTATCTCGGAAGTGCTCAAACTTTACACGAGATAGGGGCTTGGTCAACACATCAGCAACCTGAGTATTCTCCTCCATTATCTGACCTGAGTATCTTAATCTTTATTTCAGAAGGATTATCAATCAAGGCTTTGAATTCCTTGAACTTGTCGAACACTTCATCTTTAGATTTCAAAAAATACACCCAGGTTTTACGAGAATAATCATCAATGAATGATACATAGTATACATACCCACTAATGGAGGACGATGGCATTGGGCCACACACATCTGAATGAATGAGTTCTAGGACTCATTCTGCTTTGCTGTCTCTCTTCGGAAAGGGGTTCTTGATGTTCTTCCCTTGTCCACATCCATTGCATACGCCTTCATGGTCAACCTTGAGTTCTGGTAAACCTATGACCGCTTTGCATATGTAGGGTAGTGCCTTGTAGTTGATGTGAGCTAGTCTTCTATGCCAAAGTTCACATGAGTTTTCAATGGTGTGGGCCATGGAAGTTTCTGAGTGACCCTTTAGTCTATACAAGCCATTTTCTTCACTTCTAATGATGATTTCTTCATTTATGGTTTCTCCTTTAGCCCACATGAGGACTTCTCCATCTATAAAGGCAACTCTGTAGCCTTTCTTTTCTAGAGTTGAAATAGAGAGTAGGTTCTTTTTCAAACTTGGTACATAGAGTACGTCCTTCATCTTTAATGAATTCCTTGAATTCATTTTGTAGCTTGATTCTCCCATTCCCTTGATGGGATATTGGTAATTGTCTCCAAGTGCCAGTTTCTGAGAAAACTTATTTTCTAAAATACAAGAGAGAATGTTTCTTTGACCTGTCATGTGCTTGGAGGCACCACTATCAATGACCCACGTGTCCTCTCCATGTGTTACCGATCCTGAGAGGGCCGAGATTAAGACATAGTCTTTGATCTGTTCTCTTCTCATCTTTGCAGGTGGCTCTTCATCTTCGACTGCATGGGCATGGTGCTAGGGCTTAAGTAGCTAGGGCTTGATCATCATCTCTTGCTAGTAGCTAGGGCTTGATCATCATCTCTTGCTAGTAGCGCTTCACAGTTAGCTACTCTTGTTTCTTCTTGGATGCATTCTTCCAATAGACTATCAAAGTTCAGTTTCTTCATTATGGCACATATCGTTTGGATGAATGCATCCCAAGGTCTTGTGAGACCATTTAGGGCCGTCATTACGAGTTCGTCTTCGTCTATGGTGTCTCCAATTGCTCTTAATTGTTCTTTAAATTCTGAGATTCTAAAGAAATATTCTTGGATCATTTCTCCTTTCTGCATCATCGTATTCTTCAGTTCAGTTCTTAGATTCATCTTTCGGTTTATGTTATTTCCTTCGTTTTTCTCCTGGAGGCTGCATTTGCCCTAGAAGGGGCTAACATCACCCTAGAAAGGGGATGACGTCTCTCTTTTGCTTGATTAGGGTTTTATTTTGACATTTTAATGTAAAATGGTATGATTGTTAGTATTTTGGCCCTATCGGCCTTTTTGTGAACTAAAAGTGAAATTAGTTCATGGTATTGTATAAATTGAGGATTTTTACTCTCATTCTTTCATCATCTTTCACTCACCACTTGGTGAGGTCTGAAATTTGTGCCCTCTTTAGGGTTTTGGCTGGAATTTTGAGGCGCACTTGCTGACAGAGACTTTTTATTGGCATTTTGGCATTTATCTTGGTGGAAGGTGTTACAACTAGGGTTTGCTACTTAATTTCTTGGTTGGATGTAAGTAAATTTCTGCAAAACTTCTTAATTGAATGGTTGTAGTATTATTTCTCTTGCATTTATGGTTATAATTTGTTGATTTAAACCGTGGGGGACAAGCACACATAGAAGGTCCTTGTCTCATGTCCCTATCAAGATTTTTAGCCATTTTATTTGCTGAAAATAGAGCCTTGCCTTAGCAACACTCTACTTTTAGCACTTGTTGAAGAGGACTGAGCCTTGCCTTAGCAACACTCTGCTTTTAGCACTTGATGAAGAGGATTGAGCCTTGCCTTAGCAACACTCAAATCCATCTTCTCCTATGCTAGTAATTTTACTTGATTGAAGCTAAGAAGGAGAAAACGCATCAAGGCCTAGTTCCCCTACACCTTGGTGAGCCGATTTTCCCTAGGGTCTGCCTGGTAAAGCCTTGCCATAGCAACATGTTACCTACAAAACCTCGTGTCTTAGTTTTATGCAACCTTTTGAGCTAGTCGTTTTGCCAGTGAGCTAAGGAAGGAAGAGAGAGCACTGAGGCCTAGTTCCCCTACACTGAAGTGAGCCTCTCTCCCCTAGGGTTTCATCCCTGAGGCCTTGCCATAGAAACACCTCAAGGTCTAACCCTCCCATCCTTAGTTTTATTGTAATCCTTTGATCCTTCAGCTCTTGTGTCCTCCTGTTGACTCCATATGCCCTAGGAATGCACTGATATAAGCCTTAGTGTAATCTCAAAACAACTTCAAATACCTTTGATCAAACCCTAGCTTAAAACTAACCTAGCTAACCTATTGTTGCCATCATATTTTGTTGTAAACATCATAGTGCAGTTGTCGTTTTACTATTGAGCAATTGAATGGTTGGTTAAGGCGTTACCTAAATGAAGTGTTAATTATTACATTGAACGCCATGTTCCTTTAGCATTTATTGAAGAAGTGATATTGTACATTGTTGTTATTTTATAAGCATTGACTTCATCAATATTTACTGCTCAATTGCCTATATATTAGATAGTCATCGATTATATGAAGTACTAACCAAGTGTGTAAGCTTGCATATATATATATATATATATATATATATATTTCTTGTTGCTTTGTCTCGGGCAGGGGCATCTCTATCTTTTGGTTGTACTTCTCTTTATTCGTTGGTAGCTGGACTATTTGCTCGATGGTGACTTGTGAGTGGGGAATTTACCTTTTATCTTACAATCCTTTGCCTTCTCAAAACCCCAGGTCACCGAGGATGTCTCCATTGGGCCTTACCTCCCTAAACAGAAAGAACCATCCTATCGAGGTGACATTGGGTGGGGTTGGTTCATGTTACACCAGTTTGCCTCTTCACATCTATCTTTTATCCTAACTACAAATTGTGCGATAACAGAAACCAAAAGCATAGATCTGACCTTTATTATTATGAAAAGCAAGAACCTGATACAAAGTGGATGCAAATCTGGAATAACATCAGATGGCTCCAAGAGAGAATATATGAGCTGCTACAAAATTCTCCTGAGAAGATAAAACAAACCTCCAAAGGTTGGATATATAATGAAGATCAAATACAATAAGAACCAGGGTCACGTCCAACCCCCCTGGTTGTTGGCACGTCCTGTTGAATAGATGAGAAGACCAAGATTTCGGCCTAGCTAAAGGAGATCTCCAAATGATGCCAAACTCCACAGAAAGGTAGATCAGAGCAAGTAGAAACCCTCCCTGAAGTTTGAATTCCAGATGCCAAGTTTCACCCCTCCAAACTGTTGAAACCCTAATCCAGATTGTGCCCTCCTAAAGACTGTCAAGCTCAATATTTCGGCCCTGATGGAGGAAGCCTCCAAACACCCTCAAAATCTCTAGAAATATAGATCGGGCCACCCCAAGCTGCTGGAAGAAGTCTCGGGGTCAGATCTTAATTATAACCCTCTCAAACTGGATGGATCTGAATCACAGTTGAACCCCCCTTCTGTCCAAGACGTTCCAAAGCTTCAAATAATAATCTAATCGAAGCATCTCTCCAAAAATACTCCAAAACTAATGAACAAGGCCCTGCCAATAATACCTAGATGCTAGAATGTCAATAGACCCTGTCACAAGGCTGGATTGAACTCCTCTTCATGAAATGATGCGCCCCTACTGGAAAACCCCCAAAGGGTACGACCTACTACCCTCTTGAATCAATGATGGAACCTGTGAAGACTATAGAATGATGTGGGTGGAGTGTTTCATCCCCGAGACCAAGCTTGGAACAAGGTGAGTGGAATCTTTTACCATTGAGTTGTTCTCTAGGGTTTGTAATCTCAAAGCCCTCAAAACTGTGTGCTCAAGAGCCCAATAGCCAAATGCAATAATATCCAAGATGATCTGAGAGGTGCGCCCTAGGCTTTCCTTTACACCTCTTTCTATTTCTCTGTTGAGTTAATTTAACCCCTAGGTTCAACTCCTAACTCAACCTCAAGCGCTCTATTCCTTCATTGAGTTACCTTTTACCCTTCTTACCTTTTTCCAAGTAAACTTCAAAATATAACATTGAGTTAGCTGACCTTTCCCCATGTTGTATGAGACTACGGTCTAGTGGGGATGGCTAGACCACTAAGTCTTCCCAGACCTCTTCATCAAGAGGTGGGGGACATTACAGAGACCATTCTCACCACCACTGAGGTCACATGTTTCCAAATGGCATCCACGACATCAGCTAGCTTCTGGAAGGAAGTGGGCCTTCCTCCATGAGGTACAAGTCAATATTATGGTGAGCATCATTTCAATATTTAAGGCATTTAAGTATGTTGTATCTTAGATTGCTCTAGATTGCATATGTTGTATGTGACTTCCTTCTAAAATTAGGGTTTCTTTTTCTATCTTAATGACATTTTCTATAAATAAGAGATCATAAGATCTCATTTTATCATAACACTCCCTCTTGTGAGAGGCTCTTGGACTGGATATTTCACTACACTTGGAGTATTTTGCCTCTTGTGTTATGGTATAATGCTTTTTTGTTATGGTTTGATGATGATGATGGTGCGCTATCTCTAGAAGGGCATTCTCTTGCTTTTGTGGAGGTTTACTTTGGCATGTAAAAGGTTTTTCTTGAATGGTATGGTCTCTCTACTTTGTTATTATCATTTGTGATTCAAGTATGGTTGTTTTGGCCAAGGCTACATAGGGAGTACAAGGATATACACCCCTATCCTAGTTTCCACAACGTTATCAAGCTTCTTTGCAAGGGTTTAGTTGAGGAAGTAAAAGGATTTACACCCCCAAGTATTTAGTAACCCTAACTCTTTCTTCTTGACCCCATTAGCCCATAACTAAAGGCACTAGTCTTACATTGGAGAAATAAATTGTTGCCTTGGTAAACATGATTTCTTCAAGTTTTAAATGTCTCTTTTGGATAATGATCTTGATGCCTTAGGGATTCTTCCTCCCTTAGGGCGTCCTCTTTCTTCCACAAATTCCTATTTCCGTACTAGATTGTTTCCTACAGCCATTAAGTTGCAGAAAACTCTAACCCTAACCGCTAATATCTCACAAACTAACCCTCTAACATTGCTAGTTTAACCTACTAACCTAGGCGCATCTATTGAGATAGCTTTTGGCACCTTTTGATGGTTAGATTTATTGTTGTACTTCATTGAATGATACAGCCATAAGGCTGATATACTGCTGCAGGAATTTACTTTTATGACAGCCATCATCTTTATTCAATCTTGAAGTGTTATTTTCGGTCCACATTGGTTACTAGTTTTATTGTTGACATTGCTAACTAGTCTAGACCTTTTACTTGTTGATTTGGATATAATCTATTGCTAATTTAACTACTAAAAATAGGGACTACAAGCTTAACTTGTTGATCCACCTGATATATTGCTTTGCATTTGGCTTTTTCTTGTGTCTCGAGCAAGTACAATCATCGGGAAAAGCAACACATCCTTTGGGGAAGCATTACTTGGTCAGCAAGGCATCTCCCTTTTCCTCTTTTCCACTTAGTATACCAACTTCTAGGGGTCGATCTCTCCATTACCTTTTCCTTTCCAATTTCCTTTCCCCTAGGGTCTCCAGGATCACCTCCCAGGATTGACCTTAGTCAACCCCCAAGTGCGGGACCTACATCGAGGTGTCGTGTCCCATAGTTATAACATCTTCTTTGTGGTTGATTCAGGCTTTTCCCAACATACAAGTTGTGCGATAACAATATTGATTCTCATCTGGCCAAATATAACTTAGACAGAATACATGAAATTGACAATCAAGCAACTAGAAATTAATCATAATTTTTTCCTTATATTATGTATGGATATATAAACACTTTGAATCAGTGTTATCAACATTGCAATGTTATCGCCAACGTTGCGATATTATCGCCAAATTCAAGGTCGGCGATATTATAGCCAAATTCAGGGTCGGCGATATTATCGTCGAAAAAATAGCGTCATTTTTGAAAATGTTGCGATATTATCATGAGTCTATGGTAAACGTCACAGAGCCTATAGAAAGTAGCGTTTTAAAAGTGATTTTTTGTTTTTCTAGTCTCATTTTGCAAATAGATTTTGGGGTTTTGAGAGCAAAGGAGCAAGAGCCGAAAATTAAGTTTTTTCGTCATTTTGCAAACAAAAAGAGGCTAGTAATCTACTAATTAATGGTAATATTAAATTCTTAAAGTAAAAGGATGAAAATGAAAGATAAAGGAGAATATCACTAATTATCTTTCATTTTCATTCTTTTACTTAAATTTTTAACATTACCATTAATTGTTTCAGGATGTTTGATAGTGGTTCCAACCTCATTGGACTTCATATGGAGAAAGTAGAATTTTAGGTGCCATTCAAAATTCAGTAGACTTAATGGTTTTCAAGATTTCAAAATTGGCAATATTGCAACATTTCCACTAGATTCTATCATGTATGAGGGTATGGAACTGCCATTTAGTCAAGAGCTCCAAGCTCTATGTACCTCGATGTTGGTGGCCATGATTGTTGAACTCTTCTATCACGACCCTAGTAAAAATGTACCCTTCAGTCAAATAAAATCACTTTTAATGTTTAGATGGTGAAACTAATGATGAGGATCCTAATATAGGCAATGATTTTGATGATATGTAGTTACTTGTCGTAGCATGATTTTTTTTGGAATCTGGAGGCCATTTACAACCTCTTTGTTGATGTATTTTGATTCTGAGATGGATTGCACTCAATGTTATTTTGGTTATATGCACCCTTACTTGCATATTTGTGTATAATGGTTTGGATTCATATGGATGCACATGAATATATCTTCACGAACTCCGACATAACGACTTGTACTTAGAAATAACACCATTAGAGGACACCAGAGTCTAGCTTCTGCTTCTTCTACAGGACATCGGAGTCCAATGCCAGCCCTAGGGCCTTTTTCCTCTAAAGGAAAATCCATATCTAGAGCCATCACCTTTGCTGATAAAAAGGGAAGAGGGAATCATTAGTTTATTTATCTTATTTCATTGTAGATGACTCATGATGATGAGATACATTTATTATATTTTTTATGATATTTTGAGGCTTTAGATTCAGAACATGATTCACTGTTGATCTGTGATGTATTCGAGTTTACTAGACATCTTTTACATCTTATATATCAGTTCTTTTTTCATATTTATGTGGAAATGCATTTATTTGATGTTGTTGATCCTTTAGATATTTAAAAATTAAAAAAAAAAATAAGAATATTTTTCTATTTTTTTCCTTCTTATGACATTTTTTGATATTTTTCGATATTTTTCTCGATGTTGCCAATATTTTCATTTTCAAACCCTCGACGATATTTTCACCAACACGATGTTGCTAACACTATTTTAAATTTGCACAATTATTAACATTTAATTTAAATCATATTACTCTACTCGTATCATTTTTACATCCTTAAAATTTTCTCTCCTTTTTCCCAATCCATGCATCTTGAACTATTTTAAAAGCTTAATCTTCCTAATTGCTGTAAAATTTCAGACCTCACCCAGTTTCAAGTCTCACTGATTTTCAGCCAATGTTTAATGCCCAAACCTAGTTTTATGACAGCCAAATAAACTCAGCATATAAACAAATTTTCAGAGCTGAAACATGAGGATTCTGAACGATCTTTAATGCAGAAATAAAAAACATATCAGAAGCACAATATTCGGAAATTTTTTGCACAGTAACTTTTGGTCTAACAATGACCCTAGAAAACCCCACAAGGGGAAAACCAGTGAGAGAGGGAATTTTATTATTTCAGAGGTCTGAAGAAATGCCTTTTACAACAGTCATTAATATCAAAATTTTAAATATAGACTTATCTCAAAAACCGCGCCAAGCTTCCTCTTCAAAAATCTGAGCCAAACTCCTCGAAATTCGTCACAGAATTTCCTGTACTTGTGCACAGGTCAACTCCTTGATTTTTGTGTCTTTTCTAGCTGTACGACCACCTCAAAATTTGTGCCAAAAGCTGTAGCACAAATTTTGTGCATTAAATGCATGTACGGTTGCCTTGGGATTCGTGCCAATCACCCAGAAAATACACTAAACTTCCTCCTCGATTTCTTTGCAATGAAAACTGTTGTACGACCTGCCAAAATCCATACGGTACGACCTACTGAAGTTGTACCTTGTCTCGATTTCTGTGCCAATATTAAATTGTACGACCTACTGAAAATCCGTACAGTACGGCCTTCATTAATGGTTGTACTCTCCTCGATTTACATGCCAAAGTGTTCCTTGATTTTTTTGCTGGTATACTACCTTGGAATGTGTGTCCTAGTTCAGCAAATGGCCTCCTTCTTCAACTCGTCCTCTTCTCCTTTCTCTCTCTACATTCACACTAGAAAGGGTGGGCCCTCCTACCCTAGTCAACCTCATGAGGGAATCTCAAGAGTCATCTCATCCAACGGTGGAGATTCGATGAGATCAACGATGGAAATAAATTCACTTAAGTCACCCACTTTCCCTATGTCTCAAAAAGTCACCTTTTAATTTGTCCCTCACAAATTAAATGACCTGGGTCCACATTAGGCAATTTCTCACCCATTAGGCGCCTAGGTGATGAGAAACACTTGACTAGGTACTTTTTAATTATTTTAACACTCCCTCTTATTGAGGAAAGTGTTACTCACCACTCCAAGCTTGTTCTTGAAGAATACAAACTTGTCTTTGCCTAAGGCTTTGCTAAGTATGTCTGCAACCTACTCATCTGGAGATATGTATTGTAGCTCAACTGCTCCTCTCTGAACATAATCCCGGATGAAGTGATAACGAATCTCAATGTGCTTAGACCTGTCGTGAAAAACTGGATTCTCAGATAATTTAATACAACTTTGATTGTCACGATAAATCATAGTAGGCCTCAACTGCACACCAAACAATCCCACTAGCAACTTGCGAAGCAAAAGGGCCTCACAACTGGCTTGATTGGAAGACATATACTCAGTCTCTGCAGAACTCAAAGCCACTGACTGTATCTTCTCATTGAACCAAGACACCACTACTACGCCCAATCTGAAACAACACCCATAAGTACTCTTTCGGTCACTGACACATCCTGCCCAATCTGAATTTGTATAGCTCACCAATCGAACTCCATCCCCTCTCTGATAGTCCAAACCATAATCCACTGTACCACAAAGATACCTGAGCACATGTTTCGCTGCCACCCAATGCACTCTCCTAGGCTCCACCATGAACTGACTAAGAGTGTTGACATCAAAACAAATATTTGGCCTGGTATTGACCAAATACATCAAAGAACCGATCAACTGAC
>ML814995.1:93495-115564 GCA_009831015.1 Picea engelmannii | reverse complement strand
ATATCTTCATCATCTCTCTCATTTCCATGACAGCCTTTCTGAGATCTTCATCTTCTGCAGGAACATGTTCATGACTCTCTTCATGAGCCATACTTGGTGAATGCCTCCTTGAAACTTGCGGTGATGATATAAGCTTCCTCCTTAAAGGATGAGAACTTGGCTCTACAATTTTACCTTCTCCTCTTGTGAGTTTCAACCTTGTGAGCATCAGAAAACAAAACACTTGCAAATAATCAAGTCTTCAAAAACCTATGCTCTGATACCAACTTGATCTAAAAATGAAGAAGACTTGTATTCTTGAAAATATTTGCAAGTTAAAATTTTATGTGTTAAAATGCAAATGGATCAACTTTGCAACACAAATTTAATAGGATTTACTCATTCAAGATGCATATAAACAGCAGCTTAATCAGAGAACAGAAAACACATAACACAACAAATGATAAAGGAGTTCACCCCTCTCTTGGGCTACATCTCCTGGTCCAGCTTCCAATGGATCATTTGTATTATTTTATTAAAGTTCTCAAAAGTGTACTTTACAATGCTCAAAATGCCAAATAGACTACTCCAATGGCTTCAGAATGTCCAAAAACCCCTACCTGGGCTTTTTCGGCACCTCGTTTGGCCAAAAAATGAAGAAGATAGGCTTCCTGGAAGTCCCCTCTTCAAGCTTGTTGTCTCTGCATCTACAAAATGCACCCATGTTGGCTCAACCTAGCCCACACGCATATTTAAGCATAAAAACTTAGCACTGGATGCAATCGCGTGAACCGTGCAAACTGTAGGACAGTTACGGGCGCACCTAGCCCCTAACCGTCAAGGGCAAGGTCGTATGACCCATGCGACTGCGCGCTAGCATTAACATAGGCTCTCGTTCCATAAGCCAATGGTCAAAGGCCAAATGGCGGGTCGTTTGTATAACCGTTGGAACAAACACAACTGTGTGCGTGCCCGTATGGTATAGCATTGGGTCATATGTAATATAATGTGCGACCAAGGGTTGGGGCTAAGCCCCGGCCCGGTCGCGCCCCAAACTACACGCATATACAAACTTTAAAATATATTTCACCATATATATTACAAGTACCAACTAGTGGCGCACCGGTTGGTGGCTCTTATCAAGTCTTTACCCCCTGCTCGGAGGTCGCAGGGTCGACTCCAGCCAACGACATAAATTTTAAACCAATAAATATATGACACGTGGCAGCCATTGACTGGGCCATGTGTCATCATCCCATTCACTGAAAAACATGCCATGTCACATGCCAACTATCCGAATAACTATCTGCCATGTGTCGTACGGCCTGCCACATCAGCATCCGTACGGACTGTACAGTCAGCACCCGTTTTTTTGCTTGTTTGTAAATTTAAACAGAACGCGATATCTCTCGCTCCCGACATCTGTTTGAACCCAAACGAGTTGCATTGGGTTCGTAATGATGAGGTCTACGCTCTCGTTCGATTTGAAGTGATTCTGAGCACTTTGAATTTTTGAGCAAAATTTGATCCCCTGATCAAAGTATAAGTTGAAAAAGGTTTTAAATTGTACTTGATATTGATTCACTCCCCTCTCAGTACCAACAGTTACCCCTAGGTCATAGGAGCTAACAAGGCCTATAGGTACAACCTTGCCCAAAATTTCATGGATAATATCTAGAGTTAATTTCCCACAATTTGAGATAGACATATCCTTTGGGTAATAAGGATCGAGATCTCATTACCATCTATCAAAAGATATTACCAATAGTAATCATTTTTCCATCTCTATTTAACTATTGACTATCTGTCATCCAAAATCAAACAAATTCATCCAAAAACCCACAACTAATCTGCAACCTAGAGAGAACTACAATGCGCTCAAAAATAGAGATATGGTATTCAGACAACACCTCTCCCCACGATATTCATTGCAAATTAAAGACCTTTGAGTTTTCGAAGAGCTTCCTTCAACAGATAATCAGCCTAGATGTTGTAATTTCTATAAACGTTCTTGATCAAGATAGAAACATAGGAATCCTACCACTCTCTTACGCATTGTTTCCATGACGGCAATACTAGACCTTCCAACAAAGAAGAACCATTAAACTAGTCTATAATCACCTTAACGTCTCTCATAACTTGAAGCTTACTAGCACCTTTTGAGATGGCAAAAGTTAAAAAGGCCTGGAGAGAAATAAGCTCAACCTTAGAGTTTTTCCCCCAAATAGCTCCCAATTTCAAGAGACAAAAATGCTCAGATGAAATATATAGAATCATACCAACACCGCAGAGACTAGGTTCACCCTAGCATGCACCATCAAAACAACTCTAGGCTATTGAGGTATCAAACACATGGGTGCATATAGTCCTAATAATTTTAATGACAAGTTGTTTCTTTAATTCTTTAAATATAATATGAATCATATGAGCCACCAAAATAGGACTCTCAGAAATCCCTTCAAATAAGGGTCGGTTCTTATACATCCAAATACCCCATAACACTAAGTGTTGGAACATATATATATTTCTAAACTTTAGACTTTAAATAGTTTTCATTCTCGTTTAAATAAAAACAATGCACGTTTGTTTCTCACCATTGATGAAGTTTTCCACCAAATCAAACGATCCTAATCTCTTAAAGTTATGGAGCCACCTACACGTTAAAGACTCAAATCATTAAAGACTATATTTTAAATTTCAAGTTTCGGAGTTTCGCGCAGTAGGCATTTCAACATATAGCAACTCCAAAGTCCCAATACCTGAAAAGTGTTTGAGGAATCCTAGTCACAATACACGTATACTCACTAATACCTGACATACCCTTCCAAAAATCTAACATGTCGGAACTTTAAATAAAGTTAATTAACCAAACGAATGAAAGGATGAATACTTAAGAAGAAACTAAAACCCAATTAGAAAATCAAATAATAGTTTCACTATTTCAGGAATCGGGTCTTCGTCATCTATCGTATCCTTAATTCTCGAAACCCGAACTCTTGAAATATCTTAAACATTAAGTTGGGTTAATTAAGGATTTAAAACGATTAACAATTAATTAATCATATCGTGATTTCGCATTTCATGGATCCTGCCTCGAGGAACTTGCAATATCCTGAGGTCTGAAACCTCGAAATACTTAACGGTTAAACATGATTAATTAACAGGTTAAAACGTGATTATTTAACGGGTTAAAATGTGATTATTTAATGTGTTAAGCATGATTAATTAATTTGTTAAACATGATTAATGTTAATTAATTACTTCGCAATTTCATGTTTCGGGAATACTATCTCAAGCTCTCATCGAATACCCTGAAGTCTAAAACCCCGAAATACTTAACGGATAAACATGACTAATTAATGTGTTAAATGTGATTAATTAATGGGTTAAACCTGATTAATTAACGGGTTAAGCAGGATTAATGTTAATTAATTACATCGTGATTTCATGTTTCGAGAATGCTATCCCGTGCCGTTATCGAATATCCCAAGGTCTGAAACCCTAAAATACTTAACGGTTAAACATGATTAATGCTAATTAATTACATCATGATTTCACGTTTCGAGAATACTGTATCGAGCTATTATCAGATATCCCGAGGTCCAAAACCCCGAAATACTTAACGGTTAAACATGACTAATTAACGGGTTAAACGGGATCAATAAAAAACTTAAAAGGCAATTATCTTACAATTAATCATTTTGTAGCTTCTGGTTTTGGGGATTTTTCGACTTTGTTCCATCCAAAAAACTCTCAATCTTGAACCGACGATATTTAATGGTGTTTATCATGAATCAAAGGTAATGATTTCTTAGAAAGGAATGCTCAAATTAACACAAAATGAACGTGAATAAAAATGTTTGGTTTTGAATTTCATTTCTACCTTCCGCAAAGTAGTGAGTTTTATCCAAGGGAAGCTTATGCATTCTCCTTTGTAACAGGTTGGAAGCAAATGAAGCAATTGAACCATCACAGTTAGTAGTAAAGTTGATGAATAGACAGGTCCATTGTGTCGAACATGGAAATTCAAGCACAACTGGCAAAAAGTGAAGACACGTGCACCTACTACTCCTACGAAAAAAATATTAGATGTCAATTGTCTCTATGCTAAAGGAAGAGGAGAAGAAACTTTGTCACTAACAAATGGAGTGAGACAAAGGAGATACTAACGAAACCCTTCAAGTTACATATTGTAATATTTACCGTTTTTTGAATTATGAGAATTCCAACCGCTTCGGTTGAAACCATTTTTGTATAAATACATGGTTTAAAGACTTAACACATGTGGCTTCTTGCGGAATGTAATTAAGAGAAAATATCCTTTTGTGAGAATTAATACAAGCGCAGACAAAGATTCCAATCTGTGTGCAGTGTGAGTTATGTTTCTTCTTTGTACTCCATATTTCTTGTTTCTTTAAATGTCTCTTTGATAAGTGAGTGCTTACAATTTAGTAACACAACTACTATAATCACACCAAACCGATTGTTCGTTAAGCAAACAGTTTTTCCTCTATATTTGTTGTCAGTAAATACAAGACCTGTAAGCTATTTGGATAACTAAATCTTATATCCTTTCAAGAGTGCATGCTTTATTTTCCTCTACTGTGAACAGGATAAGATTCATCTCTACATTGATGCCTTGTTTTGTTTAACAGTTTTGTAAATTTCCCTCACCTCACCTGATTTCATAAATCGACTTGGACGACAAATTACAACCTTTATACTGTTTTGTTTTTATTTTCATTTGAGGAATTAAAGCTTATATAAATATCAGAAGAAAAATCACTTCTTAAAATCAACCTTCATATTTATGATGCCTTGAGATTACGCTTCTAAGCCTTAAGTGTAATCTTAGGAACAACATTTTTTTGGCGCCATTGTCGGGGATGGAGAAACGAAGTTATTTTTCCCTGGGAAAACGACATGGTAAGTTTCTATCGTTGATAGTGAACAAAGATTGAATACATAATAAGGATAATATTTATCTTTCACTTGGCGACACCATGGTTCGAAGACTCCACATAATTCACCGATGACTCCACTATTTCCAAGATGTCAATTTCGTTCGCTTTTCGGATTGTTGTGAGGTTTTCTCCTTTGGACTTTACAAATATTTCTGGTTTTCCAAATATTGTTCCAAAACTCAAAGTTTGGGAAGATCATATTCCTATCTTTAGAGAGGATAAAGATGATAATATTGCTCAGCATTTGTTTGAATTTCATAATCTCATGCATCAATTAGATATTCATCAATAAGATGTTTTGATGAAACTGTTCATGTTTAATCTGGGAGGAAATACTTGACTTTGGTACAAATCTCTACTCCCTTCCAGCATCTCATCATTGAAAGAATTCCATGAAGCTTTTCATGAATATTGCAAAATAATATACTCATCAAAGTTCCTTTTTGAAGGTTGTTGCAATTTAGATTTCGTAAAACAAGATGGTAAAGAAAATCAGTTTGCTAATGAAAAATCAGAACATGATAACAATTGTGGTCAATTATACGAAGATTAATTTACAGGAAAACAAGATCTCCTTCAAACAAATCAGGAAAATTTATATGAAGAAGATTTTGAAGTTAATCAAGAAGAGGTTTTTCGCAACAGTAAGAATGAAGACGAAATCATTGCAAATGAAGAAATTCTTGCAAAAACTCCAATCTTTCAAGAAAATCAAGTCCAAATTAATTGTAGAAATAAAGATGAAAATGCATTTTATAATGAAGAACTAGATTCAAATTCATACATACATGATTCTACCTTCAGTTCCTCTTCCCCAAAAAATGATTTTCAGGATCATTTTGGTAGCATTAATAATACTGAAGATAATTTGATTGAACAAAACGATGACGAAATTGTTGATATAGATCTCTGCGAAGGCCAATGGTTTATTGAAGACCATTCACAACCAGCTTTCGAAGAGGATGATCCTGGTAATGATACTGACAATGGAAACGATATTCAATGTGTGTTTTTGATTGTATCAAATGTTCATAGTAATTACTACCATGATCAAACCACTGTTCTAAATGTTGATTTTGACCAAGATGCTACTACTCAGTCATCACTACTAGATCATCAAGAAATGGAAGTTTTTGGAAGTCAAAGTTCAGAAAATTTATATAGTCATCCTATCTACTATGAGTATCCAGACGATGAAGGAAAGAAAATTCATTTCCCACATGCATGGAATTATACAATAGTTATCCTTTGTTTGATAACTATGATGAAGGTGATCTTGAAGTTGATTAACAACAAATTATTTCTCTCCCTCCGGAGAATTCTATTCAGCAGGAAAATTATCAGTTGCACTGTGAAAGCAGTCAGCTTGTATATGATAGTGAAGAGGAAGATTCTTGGACCGGTGATGAAGGAAATAAATAGGGGTTAATGGAGCAACCGATCTCCCCTTCCTATTTAACAACTAATGAGCGGCAGACTAGTAAGCCTCAATATGGTTTTCTCGAGCCAGAAAAATAAAAGATCTTCTACAGAGAAAACAGGTATTTCATACAACTTGGCCAGCAGGAAAAGGTATTAGTTGACTTTAAGAATTTTATACATTTATATTTTCGTGATCCAATAGTGGTTTGGTTAGAGTATTTTCTTCAAGAATTCCAAAATGTTGCAACATTTCATGTGAAACCAAACTTCAGCAGTAAGCGTGAGCTACCTATTCATTCTTTGCTACAAAAAAATTAGTATATTTTCATTCCTTCTTTTAGCAGCAAGCAAGGTATGTTAAACAACCCACTATTTGCATGGCTCTACTAGAAATTTCATGTTACTTGATCAATGGAATTTCACCTGATTAATGTATGGCCAATGTATATAAATAAATAAAATATATATATATATATATATATATATAGATATATAGATATAGATATAGATATAGATATAGATATAATAAAAAGACCTTTAAGAAAATACAAGAATCAGTGAACAAGCTTATGTGGTATTGACCTTGTTAGAAAAGGAACATTTTTTTTGTTTTATTCTGCCCATCCTCGAGTTTTACTTTCCTATGATTCTCAGTACCTCTCCCTGGTCTTCATAGAGAGAGAATATTTCGCTTTAACTCTGAAAACTCATAAACATGTCTTAAAATAATGTTAGGTGAAAATTTATATTCCTCTCTCAATTTAACTGAAAGAAAGTATGTCTAGGTTAATCCTGACTACTTAAGCCTTTTTAATAGATTCAAACTGATTAGTTTCGCTCAAGGCAAGTCCCTGGAAAGTAAAATCTCCCCATGAGAACTTCCTTGTAGGCGAAGGTGTTTTGAAGGTTGGAAGAGGATTAAACCAGAGTAATCAAAGTGAGTTGACAGACCTCTCTTGCTAAATTATAAATAGATATCGTCCCTGGTGTATTACATACATATTTATTTCCCCCACTTCATGTTTATAAAAAGAAATATAAGACAGATGGTGAAAGGAAATTTATTAAATGATTACCCCCATCTAGTCCAAAAAGAGATTATGAAAGGAAATTCATTAAATGATTTCCCTCATCTCAGCATTTAAATGCAAAATGACTAATTGAAGTGGTGAAAGGAAATTCAATGAGGGAATTAGATAAGTTCATCGGGGCACTGAACAAGCTCGCTGGTAGTGAAGCAATGTCTATGATATATGCAAGGCTATTATACATGTATTATAATGTACTCTAGTAGTTAGTTCTCTTTTCGACAAGATTTACATTCTAAGCTGACACAGGACTCCATAACTAAATCATTAAAATCATTTTCCCTTGATACAAACAAGATCGAACAGAGTTTGAT
Organism: Picea engelmannii; assembly: GCA_009831015.1. NCBI lineage: Eukaryota > Viridiplantae > Streptophyta > Pinopsida > Pinales > Pinaceae > Picea > Picea engelmannii. Next base: position 107,797 of record ML814995.1, on the reverse strand, counting down.
AGATGGGTTAAGGTTGTTTTGATTATCTTAAGAAAATCCGAATACATATTTAAGAAAGAGGAATTTCAAATAGCCTAACTGAAAGTCATGAAGCATTTTGAAGGTTTTATAAGTTATGGTTGAAACTCTTGTCTCAGTGTGATCCTTTTCCGAAAGTGTTCCACAGAAATGAAATAATGACTCCATTTACCCAATAAAGGCACTTGATCTACTGTTCTTCTGCATCTCGCAGGGAGACACGATCCCTAGATGGAGCCTATGTTGGAACATATATATATTTCTAAACTTTAGACTTTAAATAATGTTCATTCTCGTTTAAATAAAAACAACACACGTTTTTTTCTCACCATTGATGAAGTTTTCCACCAAATCAAATGATCCTAATCTCTTAAATTTATGGAGCTACCTACAGGTTAAAGAGTCAAATCATTAAAGACTATATTTGAAATTTTGGGTTTCAGAGTTTCGCGCTGCAAGCATTTCAACATATAGCAACTCCAAAGTCCCAATACCCGAAAAGTGTTTGAGGAGTTCTAGTCACGATACACGTATACTCACTAATACCTGACGTACCCTTCCAAAAAGCTGACCTGTCAGAACTTTAAATAAAGTTAATTAACCAAACGAATGAAAGGATGAATACTTAAGAAGAAACTAAAACCCAATTAGAAAATCGAATAATAGTTTTGCTATTTCGGGAATCGGGTCTTCGCCATCTATCGTATCCCTAATTCCTAAAACCTGAACTTCCGAAATATCTTAAACATTAAGCTGGGTTAGTTAAGGATTTAAAACGATTAACAATTAATTAATCATATCACGATTTCGCATTTCGGGGATCCTGCCTCGAGGGACTTGTAATATCCCAAGGTCTGAAACCCCGAAATACTTAACGGTTAAACATGATTAATTAACGGGTTAAAATGTGATTATTTAACAGGTTAAAAGGTGATTATTTAACGTGTTAATTATGATTAATTAATGTGTTAAACATGATTACTGTTAATTAATTACTTCTCTATTTCGCGTTTCAGGAATACTATCTCGAGCTGTCATCGAATACCCCGAAGTCCAAAACCCCAAAATACTTAATGGATAAACATGATTAATTAATGTGATAAACGTAATTAATTAATGGGTTAAAACTGATTAATTAACGGGTTAAGAAGGATTAATGTTAATTAATTACATCATGATTACGCGTTTCGGGAATGCTATCTCATGTCGTTATCGAATATCCCGAGGTCTGAAACCCTGAAATACTTAACAGTTAAACATGATTAATTAAAATGTTAAACATGATTAATGATAATTAATTACATTGTGATTTCACATTTCGGGAATATTGTATCGAGCTATTATCGGATATCTCGAGGTCCGAAACCCCGAAATACTTAACGGTTAAACATGACTAATTAACGGGTTAAACAGCATCAATAAAAAACTTGAAAGGCAATTATCTTATAATTAATCATTTCGCAGCTTCTGGTTTTGGGGATTTTTCGACTTTGTTCCATCCAAAAAACTCACGATCTCAAACCGACCATATTTAATGGTGTTTATTATGAATCAAAGGTAATGATTTCTTAGAAAGGAATGCTCAAAATTAACACAAACTGAACGTGAATAAAAATGTTTGGTTTTGAATTTCATTTCTACCTTCCACAAAGTAGTGAGTTTTATCTAAGGGAAGCTTACGCATTCTCCTCTATAACAGGCTGGAAGCGAATGAAGCAACTGAACCGCCACAGTCAGTATTAAATTTGATGAATAGACGTGTCCACTGTGTCGGACGTGGAAAGGCAAGCACAGCTGGAAAAAAGTGAAGACACATGCACCTGCTACTCCTACGAAAAAAGATTAGATGTCAGTTATCTTTATGTTAAAGGAAGAGGATAAGAAACATCGTCACTAACAAACGGAGTGAGACAGAGGAGATACTAACGAAACCCTTCAAGTTACACATTGTAATATTTATTGTTTTTTGAATTATGAGAATTCCAACTGCTTCGGGTTGAAACCATTTTTATATAAATATATGGTTTAAAGACTTAACACAGGCAGCTTCTTGCTGAATGTAATTAAGAGAAAATATCCTTTTGTGAGAATTAATACAAGCGCAGACAAAGATTCCAATCTTTGTGCAATCTGAGTTATGTTTCTTCTTTGTACTCCATATTTCCTGTTTCTTTAAATGTCTCTTTGATAAGTGAGTGTTTACAATTTAGTAACACAGCTACTGTAATCACACCAAACCAGTTGTTCGTTAAGAAAACAGTTTTTCCTATGTATTTGTTGTCAGTAAATACAAGACATGTAAGCTACTTGTATAACTAAATCTTATATCCTTTCAAGAGTGCATGATTTATTTTCTTCTATTGTGAATAGGATAAGATTCATCTCTACATTGATGCCTTGTTTTGTTTAACAGTTTTGTAAATTTCCATCGCCTCACCTAATTTCATAAATCGACTCAAACGACAAATTATGGCCTTTGTATTGTTTTGTTTTAATTTTCATTTGAGGAATTAAAGCTTATATAACTATCGGAAGAGAAAACACTTCTTAAAATAAACCTTTATATTTATGATGCCTTGACATTACGCTTCTAAGCCTTAAGTGTAATCTCAGGAACAACACTAAGCATGGAAGCTCGATGAATGATCTAGTCAATGGGTATTTTATTTAATGCCACATACATTGATCTTAAGAATTGTAGTTCCAAGAACTAGGATAATTCAAGCTTAAAAAGGTTTCCTACCAAACCTAAATAGTAAAAGAACGAGTTACAAATATATGATCAACCAACTCTTCATTCTCCTTACAAAGAACACTTCTATTTTTCACTTGCCATCCCCTTTTCTGACCATTATCCCAAGTTAGAATTTGATTCACCATTTCCATCCAAGCAAATAACCAAGTCTTTAAAGGACACTTCCACTTCTAGAAGAGAGGTTGCCACCACTTACAATCCTCTATATCTAGGTTAAAGGAAATAGCTGCATACACCAATTTTGTTGTTAAGACTCTTATGGCTTTGTTCCATGACCACACTATCTCATCATCTTCATCACAGAGTCAGATCGCATTACGGGAGAGTAGCCTAATCTAATCTCTTCACTCTTTTTCCAAGGCACCATTCAAGCTTGATTCTTATGTCGAAAGCCAATGTTGAGTCCTTCTCGCCTGAGCCCATTGAAATCCTACATCACCTGAGACCAAGAAACTGCGATCATGCAAAAACCTATGTAAATCATGAGAAAGTCAATAATTGACACCTACACTGACCCATGGGTATTTTCCCAATTTTACTCAAGTTACTCTTGTTATCCTCCATTTAACCTAGTGATAAAAAATGGGAAAGGCACCAACCAGTCCTTTCCAGACATTGGATACTCCTCTAATAGACTTAGGTCTTTTATGATCCAATGTTCCACCGAGTGAGATTGAATATATTTTTTATGCATCATTCTACCCCAATTGTCGCTATTAAACAATAAATGCCACATGCTTTTAGTTGCCAATGCTTGTCCAAAAAGATAGATATTCTTTAGCCCCCAACCCTCGTCCTTCTTTGGTTTTCTAAAGTTTTACAATTGAGAGATGGAATATTTTCTTTCAATTTCTTACCAGACCACAAAAAGTTAACACCACATTTCTTGATTCTATCTAAAATGCTTTGGGGCACATGAGCAAGGGAAATCCAATATACCAGAATACTCTCGATAACTAATTTTAGTATAATAACTCTACCTCCAATAGATATCCAACAATGACACCAACAATTGATTCTAGATTCAACCTTTTTTACCAGTTGTTACACATTATTTTCGTCATCCCTATGACTGTTAATGATGTAAACCTATATGTTGCCTTCGGAGGGGTCAGTAGCCTGAGTTCCTGAAGAAAGAAGGGAGAAGAACTTTTCCTGAGAAAAGAAGTTGCATTTCCCTCTGTAAAAACCCTATTAAAGAGGATTTTTGCATGTTGCACTATAGCTAGGGTGCGAAAATACCTGATTTTTGCAGGCTACACCATAGCTAGGTTGCGAAGTGTTCACAGGTTTCTATATAGGCAGGGTGAGAAAATGCTCATATGTGGGAAAAACGAGCATCTTCTCTATGCTTCTAGAAGGAGAAACTTCCATGGTGAGGTGGCATCCGAATGGTTTGGATCTTACTCGCTTTCATGATTTAGTGGGATCATCCTAACATCCTCAGCTTATCCTCTTCAACTTATAAAAGGAGAGGAGCTCTCATGGAGAAAGTTAGCTTTTGATTTTGGAGCTTGGATTGGATTGAGCTTTGGAGATTGTTAGCTTGGCTAGATGAGCCATTTTGTAAAGATAGATTGTGAATATTATCAGATCTATGCTCTCAGAATTCTTGGAGTGGAAGTGTGTGGGGAACGAAGGACAGTTGGAAGGGACCTTACGACATCAAGGCCATGGTTGTAATCTTTCTTTCACATTTAATGTGATACAGTAATATGATTCTTCCCTATAAAGCTTGTTGTGTTTTATTGTATGATTCCTTGATCACATACATAGGTTTATATTGAGTTTATGCTATTACTATCACTTTGGTTGGTTGCGTTCTTCTGCAGGTTCATCATTGTATGAGCATTGGAATGGAGCTAGGATGGCGATGGTGAGAGGAAGTGGTGTTTAAACAGTATGTCACCTATCCCTCTTTAGTTAGTAAATTCAATATCTAAAACTTAAGGAAATCGTCATGTTCTGGTGTGTTTTGTTCTAGATCTAGGTGGATCTAGAAAGATCAGTTAGTGTCCGCACCTACTGATTTATCCAATAACAAAATTGGCAACCATACTAGTGAACGGATTGTTTCCTAGTTAGTCTAGTTTCCCTTGCTTTGATTGCTTGATTTATGGTCTCTGAGTTTGTGGGAGATCCATCCAGACTCTCTGGATCTGAAAGTTCACTTAGTCTCTTTGTATTTTTTCAAAATTCCTTTTGATTACAAACATTCCCACACTTCACCTGTATACAGCCTACGAAAAACTTTGATTTTCGCACCTCATTGTTTAAACCAGTGCGACATTTTCACACCCTACCCATTGCTAGCCTGCGAAAACTGTTGATTTTCGCACTGTAATATACTGCTGGCTTGCGAACTTGTTTGTAAAAAAATTTGGATTGGGTCTTGTTATCTTTTGATGCCCAGTTTTGCTTTGATTAGCTGGATTGAAATTTTGGAGGTTGTATTGATCTGTTTACAGTCTGCTTGACATTCTTTGAGTTGATTTTAGCCATCTTTGCTTTGTTTGGTTTTGAAGGATTAGTATCTTGCTTTGAGTGTCTTTCAATTACAAAGCGTGTGTTTTCTTTAGAATTGTTTAGGTAAAAATCAGATTTCTTCTGAATAGTTCTCTTTAAAAGAAAACTTTTAGTTTGGGTTTCTTTGTTTTAAGAAATTTCATTATTGCTTTTAGTGAAATTTTTGAAACAAATAGATTTAATTTCTAGATTTATATTAGATTGGGGGCATCCTTGCATTTGAAGTAGCGAAATTGCATGATTCTTAGCATTTTTGGTCTTAAATTCTGAAAAAATTTCCCCCTCGTGGCCGAGGGGTGCCATGAATAGTGTATTGGTATACAGTCTCTTTGAATTATTTCTTGAAGATATCGATATTGATGAGTTTTAAAATTTGGGGACATCAAGCATATGGGAATGATAAATGTTTTCTCCTTCTTGTAGCATAGATTTCATCTAAATGAAAAGATTGCATCTTCGTCTCTTTGCATAACTTTTGAGTCGGTCAAAACACCATATTGTCCACGCCATTTTCCTTTTGAGTAACAACAGCCTTAAAAATAAAGCGCTTATAAAAATTGATTAGACATTTTTATATTTTCTGGTAGCAAACCTATGTTAGATTAGTTGTAGGGCTTTGGAATACGTGCAAAAGATAACTTTCCAAAGTTGCAAACAAACATAGAATCTTGAGTTAGGGAGCGGTTAAATCCACTTATTACATTTTGTCCTGGGTAGCCCTTCTAACACAAGGGTCAATCATGAGGTCGCATTGAGATTGGAAGAGTTACTCACCCTGCTTTGTTGGTCTTGGTGTAGAGATTGCGTGTATTATGGGGGTCATTTGAAGGTATACCCACAATGATGAGTGGAAGCCTTTCAATTTGATTTTGAGCTAGATACCCTACCCTTGTGCGTGGATCGGACTGTCGATTGTTTCCCCAAACATCACTGTAGTGATTGGTAACCTTAGTGGCCTATCTCTTTAGGGTCTTTACACAAGGTGACTGTGAAGGGGAAATTCTTCACAGTACCTGGAATCAATGTTGGACAAACTCACTCGGACTCCTTGGAGGGTATACCCACGTTTATGTGTGGGAGCTTGCACCAGGGTGTAAGTCCGTTAAGCAGGTCATCAACGTAACTTTTCCACCCGCTCTATCTCAGTCCCTTCTTACATTGTTCCTACGACGTTGGATTTCATCACCAACTAGTGCATTCATTGTGAGAAGGTTTTGTTTGCTTGCTTGCTTACTAGATTTTTAGCGTGTGTTGTTTGTTTTTCCTAGAGGACTCTAGATTGGATATTTATTTAATGGCGTCAGTTCCTGGAATGACCAATGAAGGAACCCCTGCTCCAGGGGAACCTTTTGTTTTTCCTTCTTATGGAAACATTGGTCTTCCTCACATCGCTACTTTGAGCCTTTCAGGTCTCACTATTGGATTGTCGATGTGGTTGTTTTCCACTCAGGTAATCCTGAATGCAGTTAGTGCTTCAATTGCAAGAACTTCCCCCCAAGAGCATCAACCTCATGTTGATCCTTCACCTTCTTCACCAGTAAGGTCTTCTTCGCCTTCTTTGCTTGCAAGGTCGCCTTCTGTTTCATCTTCTTCATAGAATGAAATTTCTGAAGCTAGTAACCCGGTGAATAAGAAGAAGAAGAAGAAAAGAAAGATTAAGAAGAAGAAAGATAAACAAGGGTCAAAACCGCCAACCACTGTCAAACATGTTGGAAAACAACAAGTTATTGTTAATTGTGTTGGGAGTGTTGATGATGTCAAGATCACCCAAACAAATCGTAAACCCAAGTACCCTTGCAGGATTTGTAAGGGTAGTCATCTTCTTAAGGATTGCCCTGGTCTATCCAAGATTATAGAAGACTAGTCTACACACCCTCACTAACCCGTGTCATCAGTCTCTGAACAACATGTTGATGACCTCCCGTCAACTAGTCAAGATACCATTGAGAAGAAGAAAAGTCAATTCAAGCTCCCATGTATGTTATGCAAAGGGAGTCATCTCACTCACCTTTTCCCTCGTATGGACGAAGCCTCGAAATTACTGGAAGACATGACTATTTCACAGCCTCAACTTCCAGCTGCTTGTCGCAAGCTTACTCTCGACCCACCTATAGTTGATGGAATGATCAACTTGGTTCCCCCATCAGTTAGTATGGTTGATCAGGTAGTCAATCTGGTCACGTCCTTAATAGAACTAGTTGACAAAGTGGTCAATCCGATCCCATCTTCGATCGATCCCACTCTCCCTTTAGAGAGTGTTAACAAAGTGGTTGATCTGATCCCATCCTCGGTCGATCCCACTCTCTCGTTAGAGAGTGAACCCAAAATTGCCCATGTTTTTCTCGTTGATACAGAATCTACCATGCCGGGGGTTATTCCTCCTTCTCCCGTGGAACCCCCTCCAAGTAATGAGGCCTTCCTTTTTAATTGGGGTGTGCTAACTGGACCTTGTCTTCCCTCTCACATTCCTTTCCATATTACAGTGCAAGTTTATGGTTAGGACGTTCCTCAAACATTGATAGATGAAGGTGTTTTCATTAACATTTTGTCCTCTTTTGCTTGGCAAGCTTTGGGTTGTCCTCAGCTCGCCCCGGTTACGCAGAATTTGTTATCTTTCAACAGAAGAACCAGTCAACCTTTAGGGACCCTTCCTCAGTTTCCTGTAACTTTGGGAGGGAAAATTGTCTTTATTGATGTCATGGTAGTCCAAGACCTCTTGGATTTCACTTTACTCCTTGGGCGGGATTATGTCTATGCCATGAAAGCTATTGTGTCCACTCTTTTTCGTGTGATATATTTCCCTCACGATGGAAGAATTGTGACTATTGATCAACTTTCATTCATCGGTCCTAATTGGATTACCTCCCTTAGTGGTTCTTATATGCAGACGGTATCGCCCCTACCACAGGTAAATTATGTGGCATTGTCTCCCATGCCTTCCATTGCCGATGACAATGAATTGGATCTGGTAATTTACATGGTGACCTCTTCGGTAGGGATATTGGATCCTGGCCTCCTTACCCCTCTCGTGACCTTCGACATGTGTTCCTTCCAGAGTGTGTTTATTCCATCGAGCGAAGATCTCTTGGAGGCCATGACCGAGTTTTGTCCCTTGACATAGTGTCATTCTGGAGCATTGTCCTCTTGGAATCCATAATCAATAAGAGAGTTCAGAGAATAGTTGTTGCGTCTCTGAGGCAACCTCATTAAACAATGAAACAAAGGTCTTTGAGCATGGTTTTCTGATTTCAAGCTCGTTAAAAAATGAAACCACTTACGAGGATAGTTTTTTCGTCTCTGTGGCAACCTCGTTAAAAAAAAATGAAATAGAGGTTATGAGCATCGTTAATGTTTCTGTTTCGAGCTCATTAAAAAATGAAACATTGGTCTGGGGATTATACCTAGAGTCACGAGCATAGTTATTCTCATGTGTCAAGCTTGTTAAAAAATGAAACAACTTCCCCCTCTCCGTTTGCGTCAAGTCCTGTGTATAGTATTTGAAGCTTCATTTCATTCTCCTTTACAGTTGGATGAAATGAAGATTGGGGAGCATTTGGCTACGGCCTCTGGAATTCATGCTGAAGTTAAGCTGCTAGCTTCTTAAGCTAGGGGCTAAGTACCAACCATTCCTATGTTATGCGTTAGGAAGTCGAAGCATAGTTTTCTATGGTTCAAGCTTGTGTAAAAATGAAACCACTCACCTCAAGCATAATTTCCTCTGGTTCAAGCTTGTGTAAAAATGAAACCAGGTCCAAGCATAGTTTTGTTTTGTTTTAAAGCTTGCGCAAAAATTAAAACAATCCCAAGCTTAGTATTTGTTCTTTCTCATGCTTGTAAATACATGAGAATAAGTTATCGAGCTTAGTCTTTGTTCTTTCTCATGATCGTAAATCAATTAGAATGTAACCGAGTATATTTTTATCACTTTTTCAGACTCGTAAAGGTTATACGAAAAAGGAACCCCCTGGAGTCTCCTTTAAGCTCTTTTCAGACTCTCTAAACATGAAAAGATTGTCGAGTGACCATGTTCTCTTCACACTCGTTAAAGTATTTGAAGAAAATGTCTGTTGAGCGATAGTTTATCTCTTTTTTGGTCTCATCAGACTACTTTACGAAAAAGTAACTGAGAGAGTTCTCTTTAAGTGTTTTTTAGACTCTCTAAACATGAAAACCCCCTGAGTTTTCTTTCTTTGGATTCGTCACACAAACATAAAAAGGCCCATATGGGACCAAACCACTCCTTCTTAGGGTTCGTTAAACATACTCTGAGGGACTCGTCTGAAGGATGAGCTTAAATTGACAAACATATGTTATCCTCCTCAAGCTTGCGTAAAAATAAAGAGGTACTCACCAAAAATGGTGGGGGGGAATTGGGAAATAAATGTGTCTAAACATGTATTCCATGGAAGAGTCACCTTTGAACATGACACCCTTTCAATATCTTTATGTCTAGGTTGGAAAACCCACTCGTCTCTTGGTCATACTCCTTTATAAGATTACAAATTGGTCTGTGATCCATGTTGTTGAGTCAATATTTTCCAACACAGTTGTCGTGTCGTCAATATGTTCAAAGAGAAGTTCAACCCGGAAATCCTTCTATTACGTTGGCCATGTCTGCAATCTTTAAGCCTTATATTGCGTCAGCCATCCCTGAGTCAATCCTGAATCACTTGTTACTCTAATCTACATCAAATATTGTCACTTGTTTCGTGTCATTGATGTGGGATACATTAAGGCCCTCTTGTGATGAGTCTTTTTCTGTCTACTTCAACTCATTATCTAGGAATTAGACTTAGAAACTAATTGGTACCTTGGAAATTGCATGCCTCAATGGCAGGTTTCCTCGCTTTCGACAGTGGGTTTTCATTATCGACCCCTGATCAAGAGATTCTATTGAGTGTTCGACCTCAGCTCATTGATTCACATTCGTTGGATTGTACCAGAGTACCTTGGGAGTCATTGACATTAATGGTGATTTCCCTCACACTTGTTAATGGTATACACTAATGACCGGTAATTAAGTGATTTCTACCGTGTTCGACTTCAGTACATGTATTCACATGGTTATATTTGTACTATAGAGTGGTGGAGATGAAGACCCTGAATCTTTTCTAACAGATTAAGGTTGCGTTAGAGTATATTCAGTTTGTGTTGTTGCATAGATCCACATTGTATGTCTCGTGGCTATGTTCAAATTTGAGTCTTTAACACATAGATCCACAGTGTATTTTTGGTGGTTATGTTCAGATTTGAGTCATTATATTGGCATGGATCCACAATGTATGTTTGGTGGCCATGACCTGTCTTACTTGACATGGATATTTGCATGTCGGAATTTATGCTCTGATTCATTTGTATTCTGAGTATGGGAATACCTACCTCAGTAATGATATATTATTGTACTGTATTTCCTTGTTTGTTGGCAGGTTTTTGACCGACTGTTCCTTGTTCCCTACACACACTCGACAAAGTATTTTATCTATCACTATGTTCTAACTTCATACTTTTGGGGGCTCTATGTTACACATTATTTTCGTCATCCCTATGACTATTAATGATGTAAACCTATATGTTGCCTTCGGAGGGGTCAGTAGCCTGAGTTCCTGAAGAAAGAAGGGAGAAGAATGTTTCCTGAGAAAAGAAGTTGCATTTCCCTTTGTAAAAACCTTATTAAAGAGGATTTTCGCATGCTACACTATAGCTAGGGTGCGAAAATGCCTGATTTTCACAGGCTGGACCATAGCTAGGTCGCGAAGTGTTTGCAAGTTGCTATATAGGCAGGGTGCGAAAATGCTCATACGTGGGAAAAATGAGCATCTTCTCGATGCTTCTAGAAGGAGAAACTTCCATGGTGAGGTGGCAGCTGAATGGTTTGGATCTTACTCACTTTCATGATTTAGTGGGATCATCCTAACCTCCTCACCTTATCCTCTTCAACTTACAAATGGAGAGAAGCTCTCATGGAGAAAGTTAGCTTTTGATTTTGGAGCTTGGATTGGATTGAGCTTTGGAGATTGTTAGCTTAGCTAGATGAGCCATTTTGTCAAGATAGATTGTGAATATTATCAGATCTATGCTCTCAGAATTCTTGGAGTGGAAGTGTGTGGGGAACTAAGGACAGTTGGAAGGGACCTTACGACATCAAGGCCATGGTTGTAATTTCTCTTTCACATTTAATATGATGCAGTAATATGATTCTTTCCTATAAAGCTTGTTGTGTTTTATTGTATGATTCCTTGATCACATACATAGGTTTATATTGAGTTTATGCTATTACTATCACTTTGGTTGGTTGCGTTTTTATGCAGGTTCATCATTGTATGAGCGTTGGAACGGAGCTAGGATGGCTATGGTGAGAGGAAGTGGCATTTAAACGGTATGTCACCTATCCCTCTTTAGTTAGTAAATTTGATATCTAAAACTTAAGGAAAGCGTCATGTTCTGGTGTGTTTTGTTCTAGATCTAGGTGGATCTAGGGAGATCAATTAGTGTTCACACCTACAAATTTATCCAATAACACCACCCACAACCAATCAACTACTCTATAGTCGTTTGGTTTATGATAATATTCTAGGTATTTTAAACGTATATAAATAGATGATAATATTGAATCAAACATTAGCCTTATTTGAGCTTCCACTTCCTCTGAAATGTCATTATAGATAATTTCATATTTGTTGGCATTAATCTCCATACATGTGACTAGGAAAAAATTCTAATGATATACTTTAACACTCTTTATTCCCTCACTGAACCTTCCATGAGTAAGAGGACATTGTCAACAAATAACAAATGTGTCAACCTTACCTTCTCAACAACCGATACTCCCTTAATAGAACTGTCACTCTTGCATCACGAATTAATTTACTCAAACCCTTCACAACAAGCAGAAATAGAAATGGAGACAATGGAAATCCTTAATGAAGCCCCCTATATCCTTTCAAAAAAATTGTAGGGGAACCATCGATTAGCACAATGAAATTTTTTAAAGTAAACACCTCGTATTCCAATTGACCACCTCCAGACCCAAACCAATCTGAAGTAGAACCAACCTGATATAGGTCCAATTGACCTTGTCATAGCCTTTGCTAAATCCAGTTTCATGAAAACCACTTGGATCTTTTTATATTTTATTAAATGGATCCCCTCTTGGGTTGCACCGATAACATCTAAGATCTAATGATTAAAGATAAATCCAAATTGTTCTTCAGAAATACCCACCAACAACACTTCCTTTATCTTGTTTGCAAGGATTTTAACAATTATCTTATATAACAAATTACACAAGCAGATGTGCATGAAGTCATTAAAATATGAAGGGTCTTCTCTCTTTGGAATAAGAGCTATGAAAGTTTCATTTGGTGCACTGGAAACCCCACCTGAAACCCAATATTCCTCCACAACTCTTAGTATTATCTCATCAACTAGGAGATTAAAAAAATCCAGATAAAATTATACAATCCACTTGTCTAGCCCCAGACTCTTCTCCTTCTTGAAGCCTGAAATAACCTCTTCTATTTCCTCCTCAGTGACCGGAGATCCAATATCGGCATTCATATCTTGGTTAAAGAATCAATGAAATAACCTTATGATCCTCATCTGCTAAACTATATGACTATCCTCTAGCTCTCTGAATAACGCTTGAAAATTTTCATCCCTTTCTCTCAAGAGCTCACTAAAAGATCCAAGTTTTGTTCCATCAAGCCCATCAATCTCCCAAATAGTATTGCATGCCTTCCTATGTGCAGTGAATTTATGAAAAAAAAATATGTTACCATCACCCTCTTCTAACCAAATGGCTCGACGTTTCAAATTCCAAGTCGATTCCTCAATTGTTAGTAGATGAGATTTTTGTTCTTCCAAAATTTCAACTTCTCCCATTCCTCCTCTAAGAAGACCCCCACCAAATTCTGAGAGAATAATTTTCTAAGTTTCTCCTATGTTTCCAATAACACTTACTAACATTTAACCCTTTAGTTTTCATCCCATTCAACAACAATATTTTTCATATGCTTTAGACTTTCCATAAACTAAGTCATACGTGTCTCCAGAGCCCTAGGATAAAAATGTACCCAATTATCAATGATTGGTTGTCAGAAGTATTCCTCTTGTAACCAAGTGTGGTTGAATTTGAAGGGAGTCAAAAGTTTCTCGAATCCATTCACAATTTGGAGAAAAATAGGTGTGTGATAAGAAAAGTAAATATACCCCAATCCATGATCAATATTGTTCGAAGCCCTCCAATCGACCTTCTTCCACAAAGAAATGATCCATCCTTTTTGACACCCCTGCATTACTACTTCTCCCATTTTTACAAGTCGGCTCCAATAGAACTGGCTCATTCAGGAAATATTGAACCAAAGGATCTTATCGACTATCTTCATAAATACACTTGAATCTATGGCTTCTCCTTTCATTATAATACCTACACCGGAGATACTGAAATTCAAAACTGACAAAGAAGAATTCCAAGTAGATACTATTCCCTTGAACTGTGCAATAGCATCACGAGCACAAAAATTCCAACTAGGGAGTAGAGACGTTAAAAATTCAATAGATTTGTACTCGGATACTGTGGTTTCATGAAACAGAATGACATTAGGATGATGCAAGAAAATCATCCTCTAAAGAGATTTTTTCTCTCCCCCCCCCCAACCCCTCTCACATTTAGAGACATAATTATCATATGGAAACCCCATCTATGGGATTCTCAGCTCTAAGCGCCCTAGTTATGGTTTGTTTCTTATCCTGGAAAACTTCCTTATAATATTTTAATTTCACTTTCGAGATAAAAATATTTGCACCGCAGGATACCTCGGGGGACCTAAAACGAAGCAATCCCTCCATCATCTTTAGGCGCAAATTTCCCCTTAAATTTTTTAGAACAGAGATGATAGTTGGGAGAGTTGCACCCAGAATCAACATTGGGTGAAGTGTGATCCTTTGCCAAAGATGGCAGAAAATAGAACTCAATAGGATATAAACCAAACCCAACTCATTAAC
>ML814995.1:66187-93483 GCA_009831015.1 Picea engelmannii | reverse complement strand
CACAAAGCTAGGAGAGTGTTCCTTTGAGGCTTCTTGAGTGGGAACATCAGGGATGGAGAAGGGATCGGTATTAAAACCTACTTCCTTGGAAACAAGAGGATAAGATATTTTCATACCTTCATCATAATTTGTTGAATACTTATTTAGGGTCATCTAACAACCAATACTGCAGGCTCTTGCCTTAATTGTACCAAGGGTCTACGGTTGATCCACAATTATGATCTCCCCTTCGAATTTAGGGATCTTAGAATGCACAATTGATTCTAAGAACAAAGGAGAAGGATCCATAGAATCAAAATTTTATCCTCCATGTCCCCTCGAATAGAAGAAGCCACTAGAAAATACCTCTTAGGTGTTAGACCTCCCTACACATGAAACATCTAAAGGGGATTTTCCAATAGTCATGCTTTTGGAGAAACGACCAGGACCCCACTGCACTTCAAATTCTGGTAAAAGACCTCAACTAAGATCCAACTCAACAAACACCATGACCACCCTTTTGTCCTCATCACCAAGACTACGATCATCGAAGAAGACAAACTTTCCCAAAATATTGGAAACCGACACAAAAGTATGAGTTGACCAAAGCTCCAAAAGAAACCCAGGAAGCAGTAAACATATATGTTTAATCACAAATGGATCAAACATGTGATCAAACCATGAATGTCATCATTTTAAAACTAGACTCGATGAACCCTAAAGACAAGCTCACCCCCTTATCAATTCCAAGTCTTCCTCTGACCTGAAATCAAAACACAACTAACCTTTAACTAAAATGTGAAACCGCGACAAATAACCTAACAATTGCCCCCAATCCACCTCCATCCAATGCAATAAGGGAGACTTCGATACCAAATTTTTCATGAAATTCCCTATAAGGGCCCTGACTGAAAACATCTCCACTGCATCCAACCCTATGTATAATCCTAGAACCAAACTAACCTTCTTAGACCTGGCCTTCACACATTTTTGGAGCCTTTGAGCCTTGACCTTTTGGCCAGAGAAGGCCTTTCCTTAGTGACATCAGGAGAAGATGCATTGTTGGACAAAGCACGTGGCTTGCAATTTGGCATGGGATCCGTCTACATCCCAACAGAGCACCCTCCCTTACACTCCTCGCCAAGTGGCCTATCTACATCTGCCAAAGGTACCAAAGACTCTTGCCTGGCGTTGCAGAGAAATCCCTGGCACTCTGCAATATTTCCTAGTACTCTTCATTGGAATGAAAGATCGTCAACGAATCCCGGGAAGCATATTCCTAGAAATACAATAACTCTTCCTCCATCGATGAAGATTCATCACCAAAAATTGATCACCACAAAAATAAAATAGGAAAGGATCCTACTGCAAAAACCCTAAGTCAACCTCCCTCAGACCTATGGAAACCCTTTAAATATACCCCATTATGATGTAACATTTATTTAGTACAATATGATAATAAATGTAATATACCTTGGGTATATTACAGTTTCATTTCATTGTCGTCAAATCCCCTCATAAGGAACTCATTGATCCAACCTTTTGCCACACATTTTTCAAAGGTTTTTTTTACCTAGGATTTTAGCCACAACACAATGTTTGGTCATTTAAAAATAAATAAATAAATTGCTAAAGAAAAATTGTTTTGTCATTGATGATAAAAGAATCAACAAAATTGTTATGAGGTTAAGACAAAACCTAAAATATAAAGTGTCGGGTTCAAATCTTGGAGAGTTATTGCACGCTACAACTAGGTGATAATAAAGAGAAAACATGGCACATGTTAAGATATGGAACATATAGTTGGGTTGATTGAGGACAATATTCATAGTAAAAGGGAACAACGATAATTGTAAAAGGTTGCCTCAATCACCATAGCACTATCACATCTATAACATTCACGCACGAGGAAAGTAGAATTGTGACCTTGAAGTCCCTATGGGGTAGACCAAATCCAAGTCACTACTTATCCACAATGAAAAATTAAATCATGTCATTGCCAATATTTGACTAAATTGAGGCCTTGTTGTCATTGTCCAAACTAGAGTGTATGTAGAGTCTTAAACGTTGCCTGGAGACGTGTATACATCGTTAGAGTTGAAGAAACTTAGATCCAACTGCATGTACACAACCCCATGTAATATTTAAGGTTGCCTTGCGGTGTCATTATTGATCACCCTAAAATATTGGGGTTGTCACTTATACGGAGGCACCTTGAAAAGAATTTTGAGGCACAATGAACAAGGTCTCGATGGGGTCACTTCATAATATTGTTTTCTCAAATTTCGATTAGGAAAAACTCACCATTGCAACATTAGTGAAGAAGATTTATGGAAAAAATTTCCATCTCTTTAGGTGTTGTTGGATAGGAAGAAAGTTGGGCCAATTAAATGGTTATCGATAACAAATATTATACGAGGAAGCAAAATATATTGTTAATTATATCGTAAGACAGTTCTCTCATATGTATTGATGGGATGTTTGAAACATCCATGACCATCCAAATATGTTAGATGACCATATGTTGAGATTTGTTCTTTATGCCATAATTCATCATAAATGCATCTTATTACATTATCAATATTCACGGTTACATGCATCTTATTACACCATCCCAAATAGTATTTCTCAAATTGATTCGGATTTTATGAGTAGAATGAAATGAACACAGATTATTATTAATATTAATACATAGACACAATGGAAAATAATAGAGATACAGTAAAATTGGTTTTTATTCAATAAAGAAATATGTTGAAACTGTAAAATGCAAACTAAAAACAAGCTTGTTAGAATGGTGGCAACTTATCTGTAAGAAGATATGTGACGGCTTCGCTCATTTGCAAGAAGATGAGTACAATGAGGCTCTGAAATATTTTTTACAATAAACATGAATTCCAAAACCCTAGACATCCAAAAACCTAACCCTAAGAGATGAAGCACCAAAAGTCATGTGGGCCCTGTTTGGGTAATTTGGTACATCAACTTCCCGAGGTCGTAATTTTTGCGTACGGTCTCTGTTTTAAGCGCACGATAGCTCGTTGGAAAGGTATATCTGAAGACTAAACGTTATTTCGTCAAAATTTGACTCCATTTTAGTTTGATTGTGGTGAGCCCTAAAAATGTTGTTTAGGGCCTCAAAACGGCCCCAGAAGTTCAGGACCTGAAAACCAGGAAACAACTGCCAAACTAAAAAACTTCCAAGATGAGCCAGTTGGAACAGGTGGGTGGCCACTGACGTCCACTTGTATCAATCCTCCCCCCTTAAGAAGCAATGTTCTCCATTGCGTTGAGATCCCCCATCATATGAGGAAATTTCTGTTGAATTTGGCCCCGGGTGAGCCACTTGCCTTGGTGCAGGAGTTGCCCTGCTTTGACAACCCGATAAAGTTGGATTTGTTGTTGGTTAGTGCCCTTGACTAGTTTTTCCATGATCTAATCAGTGGATGCTCGTTCCATGCAATCATGGTTGAGCTCTGTCGGTGTCAACATTTCTGCTAACTCTGAGGTGTCCAATAATTGTGGAAAATATGGCCAAAGGAGATCCACATTGAACATTGGGTGCAAGCCAAGGAAGGGGGGAATGCTGAGATCAAAAGCATTGTATCCCACAACCTTGGTCATGGTTTAAGGTACATAACAGAGTGGACGAATCTTCTGATGGAGCCCTATAAGGCGTTCTTTTTGCAAGTGCAACCAAACTTTGTCTCCCACCTAAAACTTGTGTGGCACATGGTGTTGATCATGGTGTTGCTTGTACTTGGCATTGGACTTCTATAAAATATCCTAAACCTATTGACTGATGTGTTGGATCCACTCAATGAACCAGGTGGCTTTTTCAACTTCAGTTTGAGCATGGGACGAGTATTTCTAGGTGGGAGCAAGGGTTAGTGCAACATCCATGGGACCCAATGGTTGAAATCCCAACCCCACCTGAAAGGGGTTGTGTTCGGTTGAGTTATGTATGGCTCTGTTGTAGATGTGTTGAACATAAGGAAGAATTTTATCCCATGTGCATGGGTGCTTGGAATTGTACATGCACGGGATATTCATGATCATTCGGCTGACAACCTCGGTTTGGCTATCTGTATAGGGGTGGAAGGCAGTGTATTTGGTGATCTTGGTGTCCAACAGTGACTAGAGGATCGACCAGAATGTGTTGAGGAACCAACTGTCCCAATTTGAAATAATGGTTTCTGGTATCCCAAAATGTACCCACACTTGTTCAAAGAATATCTTGGTAGTGGCCTCCACTGTGATGCGCTTCTTGTAGGCGGCCAAAATCGCCATCTTGGAGAAACGATCAACAACCAAAAAAAACATTGTCATTTCCCCGCTTGGTGGACGGAAGGCCCGACATGTAGTCCATTGAGATGGATTACCAAGGCCTATCAGAAGTAGGCAGAGTGGTGTACAGGCCTTGTTTCTTAGTGGTTTGTTTGGAAATAGTGCACGCAGTGCAAGACCTGATATATTTGATGTCATATTGTCGAAGTTTCGAGTAGTAGAAGTGTTGTTGCAGCACTGCCACTGAATTTTATACACCGAAGTGTCCTGCCACCCGACTGTAGTGGGCTTCCTAAATCATCTTCGCTCACTTGCTTGATGGAATGCAGAGATGGTGCAGATGGCACAGCAACCCGTTTTGAAGATCGAAATTAGTGACAGTTGTGTTTGCGCCCAACATCTGGTATGTCGTGGAAAATTCAAGATATTTCTCATAGATTTGGGGCCATCCAGAGGTCTCATGGTCGCAAGAGTCTAGCATCATGGTGAGTGTCTCTACTAGAGGTCAGTTGAGGCAATTAATGACGTGGTTGGTACTTCCTATATTATACTTGATGTTGAGGTGGAACTGTTGCAAGTATATCGAACACTTTCGATGGTAGTCATTCTGCAATTTTCCTTGTGTCTACATGAACTGCAACGAATTATGATCAATGTGGATGAATTTCTCCTTCTCGAGAATGTAATTTCTCCACTGGCGATAGGCTTACACAATGGAGTGCATTTCTTTATCATAAGTAGGGTACTTATGGATGGCATCTGATAGTGTCTCACTACGATAGGCCATGGGGTGGCCATGTTGAGTGGGAACTACACCCATAACATAGTATGAATCATATGTCTCGATCTCAAAGGGTTGTTGCATGTCAAGTAATGAAAGAACTAGGGCTGAGCACAAGAGCTGCTTCAAATCATCAAATGTTTGTTGTTGGGACAGGCCCCACACAAAAATTTTCTTACCACCACCCATGCTTACTTGGTTGAGGGCCCATGCAATATGGGAGAATACCAACACGAACCTGTGATAGAAATTGGCAAGGCCTAAGAATCTCTAAAGCTCAGTGAGCGTGGTTGGGGCTGGCTAGTCATGGATGACCTAGAACTTGGTTTGATCCACATGCACACCATGTTCATCATTAATGTAGCCTAAGTATTGGACCATGTCCATGCCGAAGGAACATTTTTCCAAGTTGGCATTAATCTTGTGTTGTTGCAGAGTGTGCAAAACCTATTGAATATGTTGCAAGTGTTTCACCAAAGTCTTTTTGTATATGAGGACGTCATCCAGATACACCACTAAAAAAGAATTGGTGAAAGACCACAAGATATCATCCATCATCCTAATGAAATTTGTTGGGGCATTTATCAAACCAAAGGGCATGACCAACCATTCAAAAAGACCTTCTTTTGACTTGAAGACAGTCTTCCATACATATGTATGCTCTATTGGGACCTGATGGTATACAGACTTCAAATCAATCTTACTGAAGTAGTTGGCCCCATTGAGCTGATCAAGGAGATCGTCGATTCGGGGAATTGGGTACCAGTTCTTGACTGTGATTTTAATTAGGACCTGGTAATCAATGCAAATTCGCCAGGTCTCGTCTTTCTTCTGCACAAGCACGATTGGGATTCCACAAGGTGATGAGATGGGTCGGATGTGCCCCTTTTGGAGTAGTTCTTGGATCTGACGCTTGATCTCCTCATTTTCTAACAGAGAGTAGTGATAGACTAGCCCATTGGGTAGCAGTGCATCGGGGTTCAAATCGATGGAATGCTTGACCTGACAGTGCAGAGGTATCCCAGTAGGTGAGGAGAATATGTTTATGTATTCTTCCATGACCTTATCCACTTGCTTCTACTGCGTGGAGAGGTCTCCCACGGAGGCCATGGATGTGGCTGCAATTTTTCGCTCACTCTTAGAATGAATCTCGAAGAAGACAAACTTCTTGATCTAATAGATGACCTTCATGCATTGCTTGGCAGAGATCAAGGAAATGGAACTAGGTGGGACTACCTTGAGTATCATTTACAATTTCATGTCCAAAGTAATAATAACATTGTGAGGCTTAGACTCATATACAATGTGACATTTACATAAATAAGGTTGGCCCAAAATAACATCACAAACTTCAAGGGGAGAAACATCACACAATACCTCATCTTTTAAGGGCTTGATGTCGTCGGACAGGCGGCACGGTTGGCTGATGCGAAGATCACTTCCTTTGCGAAGCCATCTGATGGTGTAGGGTTGCGGGTGTGGCATTGTCGACAGGGCCAACTACTTGATGACCTCCATTGAGATGAGGTTCTTCTTGTTACCATTGTCAACGATGAAGTGCATCGGAGTGTCTTTCACCCACATCTGTTAATGAAAGAGGCGCTCGCCTTCCTCTAGCTCATCGGGTTCACTGGGTTGGATCTTGGTGGTAGCAATGGTGGCATTGGGTTTTGCGTCAATGATCTATCTCCCCTTTTCTGGTTTTGACTCAGAGTTGGAACCTATATCTGATTTAGAGGATTTCACCTCAACCACCAATGACTACTTTGAGCGAAAATTAACAATGTTATGCCATAGGCTCTTATGGAAGTTGCACCACTTCCTGATATCTTTGTTCGTCTTTCCATTGTCCTTCTGTATTTGTGGCTTAGACTAGTTGTCACGAGGTTGTCCATCTTTTATGTGCCCTTTGTTCTAAGGGTTGGGGCTGCCCTTGCCATGTTTCTGCTGTGAGGGGTTCCTAGACCCAAACTATTGCATCTTTGGTTTAAGCTTCTGCTCAAATTTGACGGCATATCGATAAGTCGCGCCCAAGGACGAGATGTCCAGAAAATCCATTTTTACCTAGATGTATCTATGCATACCACCGCGATACTTGAGCAATAGATGTCGCTCATAATATTTGATACCCAACTTGGTGTGCAAGGTATGGAAGATATTTGTGAACTCTAGAACTGTTTGGTCCCTTTCCTACCGCAGTGTGGTCCATTTTGTATACATGTCATCGTAACTTCCAACAGGGTAGTATTGTTCCCTAATAGCATCCCTGAAGGACTCCTAGTTGAATGAAACTGTAAATAATGAGGGTTCCTTTGTTTCCTTTTGCTCACAGAAAGTCTCCCACCAATCTTTTACATGGGGGACGACTTTGAGGAGCGCAAAAGTAATATTTTCTCTATTCGAAAAATTATGGTCAGAAAAAATACCCTTCTAACATATTCAACAATTTGTCTACAACATTTGCATCTATCTGACCTTCAAATATAGGAATATAAAATTTTATTTGTACCTTGAAGGGGGTGGCGCCTCTGCTCGAGGAAGATGCGTCGCTTGCTAGTAGTCATCAAAGGATTTGCACAAAATTATCCATCATCTCATTCATATGTTGCACAAGGGCTTCCTCGAGCAATAGTTTGAAAGGATCTCTTGTCCCGATGTCTTTCCTTTCTCTCGCCATGGAAGGTTGCTTGGGCTTGCGAGAGCTCTTGTCCTCAAGAGAAAAAATCTTGAGACCCAACTATTTGTATCGTCACCTCGTTGGGGACATGCACTAAGAACGACAAGAAGCAGATCACTATGATACCACTTATCCGGATTTTATGTGCAAAACAAAAATAACACGGATTATTATTATGATTAACACCAATGAACAATAACAGAGATACAGTAAAATTGGCTTCTATTCAATAAACAAATATGTCGAAACTGTAAAATGCAGACTAAAAACAAGATTGTTATAATGGTGGAAACTTATCTCTGAGAAGAGATGTGACAATTGGGCTCATTCGCAAGAAGATGAGTACAATGAGGCTTTCAAAGCCTTTTTAAAATAAACATGAATGTCAAAATCCTAGACATCCAAAAACCTAACCCTAGGAGATGAAGTGTCAAAAGTCATGTGGGCCCTGTTGGGGTAAGTTGGTACATCAACTTCCCATGGCTATAACTTTTGCATACGATATATGTTTTAGGCGCATGGTAGCCCATTGGAAAGGTCTATCCAAGGATTACACATTATACCATCAAACTTTGATCCACTCTACATTTTGATTGTGGTGATCCCTAAAAATGTTTTTTAGGGCCTCAAAACGGCCCCGGAAGTTCAGGACCCTAAAACTAGGAAAAAACTACCAAACTGAAAAACTATCAAGATGAACCAGTTGGAATAGGTGGGTGGCCACTGATATCCACCTGGATCACAAATAATTATGATTCATCCTACCTTAATGATATTGATTCTAGTACTATTCGTCACTTCAACCAAAGCTTGGACACAAACTCCCTTCCTTTTCTTTTAAAGGTCGAAACTGATACCATGATGTAAAAAGAATCAAAGGTATTGGTAATAAGGATTTCTGATAGGGATATAGTTATCGTATTTAATGGTGACAAATTTGAGGTATTTCTTTCTTATAAGTACTCGGGTCTTGAATTTGATTAGACTTATAACTGAAACTCTTGTGTGGATATATATTGATTCTTTCTCATGATTTGTGGATTTACTTTTAACAATATTTTTATCACATGTAGAATCTTATTGTTTATGGAGATGAAATTCATCGAATGGTTTGTATCATATGTGCTAAGGACAATGTGCAAGGTTGGTATAGAGTGCAACAATGTGCTAAGGACAATGTGTCCAAGCATCATATGCAAAAGGAAGTAATTTCTCTCTCACCCACCTCATAATTCATGTGTTTAAGGAAGTCACTGGCCTCATCCCCACCTACATGAAAATCAAGGTTGTTGCTCTGCCTGAGAGGAAATATAGTGTTTGGATTGGTGGTTCTATTCTTGCCTCTCTTGGCACCTTCTAGTAGGTGCATATAAATTAGAAGAAAGACATGAAAAATGCTAGAATTGGGGTCGAAAATTGTAACATCCTGCTCTTGCGAGCACACGATATTGACTTATTCTTTTAGGACACTTTCGTGCAAGTGATCCGGTTATAGTATATGGTTATATGTTTTGCTTATGGATTTTGTGATGATTTTGATGGATTATGATGTTATGTTATTTTGATATCTATGTATTGACAGATGTTATTGGCGAGTTTCCCCTGAGTGTGCAGGACACTTGACAGAATGAGGATGTTGATGGCATCAATGGACCTCCTTGGACTCTAGATTGAGTCAGGGAGTGGATTGTATTGGTTTGAGTATTTCATTTATGCATATGTGACATATGATCGATTATATCATGATGTTGTTTATGGATCATTGACAGTGTTTTGTTGATGGATGCAGGGTGATGATTACTTGTTAATCTAACTCACATAAGGAGTAAAGAGGCCATGCACAAAAACCGGATAGTGAGGGAAAGGTGTGGCAGCATCCCTGACATAGCCTACTAGCGCTCTCGTCGTGCCTCAAATTGTAGGTTAAATATTATATAGTTCGAGAGATGCACAATGTCATGAGGGCAAACTGAGACAGTCGTTCATAAAGATTTCTAAGGGGCATGCAATAAGGCAGGGTCCTTATTCCTCAGAATACCTTAGTCTCTCACAAGGTCACCTGAATGGAGTGTTGACTCCAAGGGTTGGACAACTACCAAAACTAGTCAAAGGCGAGTGGCACCCTTGGAGAATGGAGTGCATCTTGAAGGGTGTGTCACGTAATTAAAAATTTGAATCAAAGACGAGTGGCACCCTTGGAGCACGGAGTGCATCTTGAATGGCACGTCGTGGAATTAAACTTGAGTCAATGAATCTAGGTGGCCTAGAAAACTTTGAGCGAACATTGAACCTTGTAAAAACTTGAGAACTGTCGAATTAATTAATAAAGAATGAATTTAGTAATTGTAAACCCAATCAAAATCTAAGCCTATTCTAGATTGTAAGCCTAAGTCTAAGTTCTTGTAAAAAGGTTAAACTATAATTATTAACTCAAATCAATTTAGGAAGGAGGCAAATCCAATTAAGAAATTAAGAAAAAGGAAATAAGTCTAAAGAATTAAGATTGCACTCATATGTGCAAGAAAATGCCAAAATGAAATTTAATATAAGAAAGGAATAAAGCATTAAAGAATTGTGCAAACATGGAAAGGAATCTAGAGTCTAGTTAACGTCAGTTTAACTAGGAGAGGATTCATATTTTAACTCAACTCAGAATTAGTAAGGCGCCAGTCATTAATTGGAAATAAGGGGAATAAAGAGACATGGAAATAAGGGGAATAAAGAGACAACTACGAGTGATTTTTGGAGCGCTTTTAGGATAGGTGAGGGAAATTGACATTTATAAAAATAAATTGTGGATTTACTTGTACAACTAAGGGAAAGGGTGACAAGTGTATGGGGGAAATAATTCTTAATTAATTATTTAAAAATTGAATTAAATGTGCAAGTGAATGGATCATTAAGAAAAATCTTATAAAGCAAATGGGAAGAGGGGAAAGAAAACACATTGGTTATGGGCAATGTTATGTTGCAGAAATTTTGACTGGTTTTACTTATGAGAGTTGGGATACCCAGCTTGAGACGAGATTGGTGGCTCTACCTTGTGAGGTGAGCTCGGAGCTAGAGTATTTTTTGTTGTGTGTGTGTGTGTGTGTGGCCCCTTTGCGGCTCGAGGAGCTAAGGGGGAAGAAGAGTACCCTTAGCATTGGCTGGGACCAATGAAGTCTCAACGATTAGCAAGTGGACGAAGGAAGGAAACGCCAACCTCCAAGGATCGTCATCAAGCCTATCATATTATCACCTATTCGGTTACAATATTTACCATTGTTGTTAGTTAATAACCTTCTTTAAATTAGAATTGTATGTAATGGGCACTGAATCGATTGAGGAATGATTATATTACATTTGGTGAATCATAAAACTCTATAATCTTAGAACCAATTGATAATTGTTGATGGAGATTTATATGGACTCTTTGGACTATAAAATTTTAAATTAATTGTGTACCATATGGTTGATTAGGTCTACATTATAATTCTGCAATTTGGTATATATGATTGATCTTGGAAGGATTGAATTAAATGACGAATAAATTAATTATGTGAATGTGAATGTTTTATATTTAAAATACATAGGTTGTTGATAAATTANCATATGGTTGATTAGGTCTACATTATAATTCTGCAATTTGGTATATATGATTGATCTTGGAAGGATTGAATTAAATGACGAATAAATTAATTATGTGAATGTGAATGTTTTATATTTAAAATACATAGGTTGTTGATAAATTAATATATGATTGATCTTGGAAGGATTGAATTAAATGACGAATAAATTAATTATGTGAATGTGAATGTTTTATATTTAAAATACATAGGTTGTTGATTTGTTGATAAATTACTGCATTTTAGTTCAAGAAAAGTTATAAGTATAGCTTGCTCACCCCTTGATATAACGCTAGCCTGGAACTTTTTAATTATACGCTTGGTCTATTTTTCGTTCTTCAACTGGTATATCTCTTAACAAGGCTACATGGTAGCAAATACCTGCCGAAGTTTGAATCCATGAAAACAATGCAAGAGAGTAATTCATAATAAGAAATTAAATCATTTTAATTGTAATTAACTATTCTCTATTATCAAAGTTAATAAAAAAATATTAATAAATTTGAATTTTCTTAAATTAAATTAGAATCATTAAACACATTGAAATAGATTTTCAAATATACATATGCCTAAGCTAAGAGATATAAAGATATTTATCCATTTTACACATATGAATAGAATAATTAGATTTCATTAAAAATCTAACTAATAACTAATGAATAAATTGAACCTTTTACTAATAATGACAACTATAATTTTATGCGTAAAATCCAATAAAAAAACACAAAAATAGGTTGAAATAGATGTTGTCAATGCCACAAATGGATTCAAAGGTGTCAAAATACTCACAATGTGAATCTCGATGAATCAATTTCATCATTCTACCTTGCAAAATCAAAAATTGCCATATCCAGCGAAATCATTGAGTTATTAATCTCACTTTGACTTCAATATCGTTGTTATATGTAACGGAGGATTCATATTAAATGCACAAATCTTATGTAGGATATATACGTACAAAATTTGGTGAGCGAATAGAGTAATGATGTAGTTTTGGTCATTGTTTAGTATATAAACTAATGGTATTCATCAAAATTTAGTAAAACAAAAGTACCCACTTTTATCCATGTGGGCTTGGTCAATTTTAATATTATTGAACGTACCTACTTGTATTCATAAAAGTCTACAACATAATAAATGAAATATTTATTACAATTGCATTGGAAGGAGCGAAGGCTGTAATAAGACTTTAAAGTTTTTGGCCAATAAGATATAAGATAAATCACATTTAAATTTTAACTGAAAATATTATTTATCAAAACTTTGGTAAAATGGATACATATTTTATGATCAACCATTAATTAATAATTAGTCAACACTAACTCAATGCTATATACCATGCCTATCGGGCAGGTATAATAAACGAGCAACCTGTCCAATTTACCAGTCGAACCTTTATCTACGTTTCATTTCAAGTTTCGTAGCAAGCATGCAGGAATCTCAGTTCCAAGGAAGTCTGGTGGACGTTTACGTGCAGGACTATTCTTTTTTCTTTAGGTCCTTCCAACTGAAACATTTCACTGAGCGCTCTGTATGTTGAACCCTTCCCAATTTCAGACCGGAATTGCGCCCTTGCCTTTATATCTATTTTACTTCACTTCAGAGGCTTGGAAGCTCGAAGTTCCTTGATCGTTGCCTCATCAAACCCTGGACCCTGGTAAGGGGATCGCTTGGGAGATGCGATTAAACTCACAGGTACTTCGTTGGAGAATTTATGGGGTGACTGGTACCCTGGAGCGAACACCTGATCTAAATCCGAGTGTTGAGAGTAAAGGCTGGTCGCGGGATGTGCATGGGACCCTCGGGTTTCGACGGAGCTCCCTGCACACGCCTAGATCCGAATTCCTGTCTGATTTTCGAGCACAATAGTTTCCTAAATACCTTCTCAGGTCGCAAGGGACGGAGTGCCCGAGTCACCTCGTTTGTTTGCCTGAATCTCTTGTCCCTTCCTCATTATGAACGCTTAGTATTCCCCGTGTTCCCTCCAGAAACCCCCATTTTGGGCGACTGTTGCCTACTGGAGATTCCACGCTGTAAGCTCGACAGTGATACTGGGCTCGCGCGAGCAGCCCAGAGGCGTCCCTTTCGGAGGTTCCTTCACTCAGTTTTACAGACGATTATGGTATTCCTCGGGGCGCTGGAATTCGTGCTGGTAAATTCCTCGGATCCCTTGGAACCCTTCAACTCTGGGATCATCTTCTGCATGTTGCTAATCATTTAGCCTTATGGCCTGGTTTGATGCCCCTTTGTCGACTTAGTAAGTTGGATATGTTATGGTTAAGCACGTTGTTTTTTAAGGGAAATCTTGAACAGTTATTTATGTTATTGGGTCATGTTCTTTAATCGCCCTTGTAATGGGAAGTACTCCCTCCTCCAACTTAGGAATTGCTCAATCCTCGGCCAGTGAAATTTTAGTATTCAATCCTCTCATCCACTTGACCTTGGCTATTTTAACCTTACAACTGGCCGAAGGATGGATCCTTAAACTGTTTTAATTTTGCAAGTCTTTATCCACTACACCATGACTATTGACAACTTGTAAGTTGGACCCAAGTTCCAGTTATTAAATTTGTATGTGTATGTTGGACCCAACCCCTTCCACTTGTTCTTATTTACCTAGGGTGGACTTAATCTATATAACTTAGATAATCTAATAGTGCCAATAGGTAATAGAGTTATTTTTAGACCCAAACCCTTTTTCCATCTTGTAAAGGCTCTTGGGATGTCATTACTTAAACCCAAGGATCGTTCTTCAACCTTGTGGGCTTACCCCGAAGGTTTATTCTTAATTGCTAGAGTGCAATTTTTGGCGTAGCCCACATCTTGAACTTTATTATTATCATGCTACTTTCAAGGAAAACCTTAGGATAGATGGGGAGGAGTGTTTACCTACTTAGATTCTACCTCCTTGGAAGTGGGAGCTATGAGAAGTTTTTCCAACTCCAACCCTTCCGCGTATTCACATCTCCTTGAGGGACCTAACTTGCCTTGTCGCTTCTCTTCTTTGGCTTCTTGTCTCGCTTCACAGATGTTATTGCGTCGATTAATTAATATATGTTGATATTGTTGAACCATTGTTAGAATGCTTTATAGATGGTAGTTGCGTCAATTTATTTATATATGCTAATATGGTTGTACCATTAGTGGAATGCTTTATAGATGGCGTTTTGCGTCAATCTATTTATGTTGATACAGTTGTACCATCGGTGGAAAGCTTTATATTTGGTGTTGCATCAATTTATTTATATATATGCTAATATGGTTGTATCATTGGTGGAATGCTTTATAGATGGTGTTGCATCAATTTATTTATGTTGATATAGTTGTACCATTGGTAGAAAGCTTTATAGTTGGTGTTGCATCAATTTATTTATATATGCTAACATAGATGGACCATTGTTAGAGTGCTTAGCAGATCGTAATTGTGGAGTTATATTGATATGTGTCATCGTGTTTGGACTATAGTTAGAATGTTCTCAGATGGCATTGGCGGCCATTAAATCGATGTATATTTTTGTAGTATATTTTTTGTTGCACAATGAATAATGGATGATTAAGGTTGATTGATTGATATGGTTGAATTTCAGCTTGATTAGATTAGTGGGACGTAGACACCTCCTTGTTCCTCAGAACAATCACCAGCCCTGAGACCTTAAGTGGTCAAAATCAATCCGATGAATCATGGGCTTGAGCGTTGCTTATGTGTCCTGGAGGTCCTAACCATGCAAGATAGGTTGGGCGGGTAGTTATTTTAATTTTCAGCGATCTAGTTTATCATTATCTATAATTGCTTCGGTCGATTTTGATGTGTTGAATTGCATCGCCATTTATGTTTATGTGTTGATCAAGCGTCGCTTTAATTATGATGTCGTGTTGCTTTGTGCTACTATGAATTATGTAGTCACGATTGTAAATTCTTAATGAAAAAAAATAATAATAATAATTAGTTGTTGTACATCGCTATTGTTGTCGTAATGGAGGGGTCATTAAAATTAACTCCAAATACACCAACTACAACCTTAAAGAGGCCAAATCTACTAGAATAGATATTCTACTTCATATTGTATTTTATATTGTCGTTGCTTTCTTGCTCCTTTTGTTTGAGAAAAGATGTGTCGTGTTGTCCTGTGTCCCTACCACATCTTCTTTGTACCAATTGATATGTGTTCAATTGCATGTGAATTAAAAATTGATCTGCTCAACTTTGCTGAGGATGTCACAAGAAGAAAATGAATGTATATATAAAAAATACAAAACTATAACAATTCATTTTAATAATTGACTTCTTCTCCACATTAGGATTTTTAATGGAAGGAATTTAAAGTCTTTAGTTTGTCAATCAAATATAACTCACCTCACATAACTTATAAGCCCATCACTAGCATTCTCTAATTGTTATCCATTATCTAGATAGAATATAATTATGCATGGTTTGAATTTTGTTTGTTTTCCCTTGCTAAGTAGTTGAGTAAAACATATACACCAATTTTTGCTTGAAATTGAAAGGAATATTCAAAAATCATTGATTGATTCTTAATTGAAGTTGAAAGAAGATGAATCCTTGTGAGGAGCATGGAATCTTGAAATCTGTTACCCATCCATTTTAGGAGAAAGAGTTCCATTTTAGTGATCTAGATTTAACTCTTACTTGTTAACTAGCTACAAACCAACATGGACAACAAATGTGAGTAATAAACCAACATGGACAAGATTCTTAACAATATTCGATCATATTGCACTTTCTTTAACAATAAACCAACATGGACAACAAATATGAGAGATTCCTATCAATATTTGTTGCAATTTCTTTAGCACTACCTATAGTTAAGAATCAATATATTTCAAACATTATTATAAACACATTTTAGGTCGTGTGTTTTCCTCGTTGTCTCGTTTCATTGTTTTTCAAGAAGGACAAATCATTACCTACAATAGAAGGAATACTCTTGAAGATTCTATAATCAATTGTGGGCACTTTCGCATGGTAATCTCAAGAAATGAAACTTGATTAAAACACTACTTTTGAATTGTTTGAGGACATGATCATAGCTTCAATTAATGACATTTACAAGGCAAAGTGATAGTGATGACGGGCATTGCAAGACTTATATCAAGCATACCTTAGGGAAGTTTATCATTATTGACATACACCTTCCACAAACAATTTAGCTTGGTCTTGGCCTCTCTTTTTCACATGTAACTACAAAATAGACACCATAGTGACAATTATAAATGGAAGAAAATATGAATAGCAATTACTAATGCCCTAACACAAATGTTTTACATGTTTTCAAAATCATCTAGAAAACATCGAACTTAACACACTCCACTTTTTACAACATTCATTTGCTTCGATAGGGGTGATTGTTAGTTACACTGAAGACATTTTTTAAGGGTGTCGTTCCTTTCCATTTCTTTATCATCTATCTATAACCTATTTAAATCCACCACCTTTTCTCATCTCGAAAATATGCCACCTATTCTTGTAATGTACCTAAGTAGGATAATATGGGGTACCTAGGGAGTTGCCCAAGGGGATAATGAATGTAATGTGGCCATAAACATGGAATACACCCACTAGGTTGTTACAGGAAATAATATAATAATAAATTGTATTTGGCATAGGCCCCTAGGAATACTCATGAGAAAGTATAAATACACATGAGTATCATCATGTTGAGATATGTCAGATGTATTGTTTTTGTATCAAGCGTGACTTGTGGAGTGATTTCTTCCATAAGGAGTATTTGATGGTATTACCCTACATTAAGGGTTCTCTCTCTATATTCTTGTGTTGTTTATGATGTGAATGCATTTGATACTTCTAAAATTAAGGGTTTCTTTTTTATTTTTTATATATCAAGGATCACTACAAGTAGTATCGGAGCTCTTTCTGGCGCACAAAGTGGAATTTTTTTCTTTTCCTTTTGTAGATTTTTTAAGGAAAGAAAAGGGAAATATCGTTTAGATCAATTCCTAAAAAAATTTATGAGGAATCTAAATAAACCAACTGTAGATCTTATCTCCTCTCGAAAAAGTGTCTTATTTGTATCACAGTCGATCTGACGTTGATCCATTGGATCACAGGGTTGAGTATGCAAGGCCCTGATCTGCAAGATTTCTATCCAGGAAAAGCCACAGATCACGCACTAGCACAGAAGATCAAGGATACATACGGCGATGTTGAGAAGGGGACGTGAGGCTACAAGATAGCTTCCATCCAGAACGGCATAGTGTGCCTAGCATGCCAACTAATAGCTGGAAATCATGTATCTCGTAAGGAAGAACAGACCTACGCAGGTCACAGGCTTTGTCGTTGACCTCGCAGGGAAGTGTGTAGAAGGTTTACAAATGAACTGGGCGAAGTATCTAGTCAATCAACTTGAACTAGATTATCGCGAAGTGCAGGATCAAGGCTACGAGTTTCACTTCAGCTGGCTCCTAATCTTCATCACGTTTGTTTCCTGGGATATGTCGAAGGGTGCGACCTTACCGGACATCGAGCCATTCGAGCTACTTGTTGTGTAGTTCACCACACTATGGTATTCAAGTGATATGAACAAATAGTGACAGTTGAACATTGTTTTTCATAAATACTACCTTTAGTTGAAGAGAGCCATCAAAGTTGAACCTCGGATGACTCTGAACACCTTACAGATATTTTGACCCCTGATGAAATTCAGCGCATATCGGCATTTCATCTACATTACAGTACAATCCGATGAACATAAGAAGCAGCTCCAGTCGTACTATAAACTCACGGAAGAGGACCTTGAGGAGATCACTAAGGACTGGTCTGCAGACCTCCTTATCCCCGTTGACCCTGCAGAGATGTCTGACCCTGAACTGGACAGCCCGGAGGCCACTCACAAAGAACATAACAGACTCGGAACTAGCAGAAGGAAGAAGACTAAAGAGGTCCAAGATTTAAGCAGTGCCTCATAAAAGAATGCTTCAATATCACTTGACCGAGGGGGTGATGATGAAGTAGAAGAGATAAAAGGCAAAGAAGCTGAACAGAATAAAGGCGAAGTAACATCGCCTAGAGAAGAGGTTGAATCCTTGAAGAAGAGGAAGTTTTCTCCCCCAAAACCTTCTTCCCGGAAGAAATCGAGAGCCACCGTGACCAAGATGCAGACTGTACTCACCACTAATGATTTTGACTTCATCATAGCAGCTCTAAACGATGCTTCATTGGAAATCGCAGAGAAACAAGAAGCCAATCATGAGGAAATGTACGATATAATTGAGGTCGAACTCCAAGGGGTACAGCAGGGCCTTCAGTCCAGTCGTGCAATCTCCACTGCGCCCCTACATCGGGAGAACCAGAGTTGGGAGATGAGCTAGCCCAACTCCGTCGACTAGAAGATGCAACCGAAACTCGCATTCGACAAGCATAAGAAGAAACAGGACAAACCACCCAGGCCTTGAAGCAAGTGCAAGGCATACTCGTAGAACAACGTCAAGTTGCGGAGCAGGAGAAGGTTCCTCTCCAGGCAATGTTTGATGAAGAGAGAGCACAGATGCAACAAGGAAAAGAACAATTGCTCACAGACCAAATTGAAGTGAAAGAAGCAGTCAACAGAGCACTTCGCTCTGTGACAGACTTAGAGCCACAGGCAGAAGACCGAGTCACGCATCAAGTAGAGTAGCTCACGGCAACTATCCAACAGCTACAACAAAGAATAGCATATTTAGACCTTAGCGTCGTGCCTGACATGCCGCAGGAAGTCAGGGATCAAAGAGAAGCAACTTCCCATAGCGCAGTTGAGAGAATAAAGGCCCTTGCTATGGAATGCAAGAAACTGAGTGATCGTAGTGCCCAGATGTATGAAATCTGTTACCCATCCATTTTAGGAGAAAGAGTTCCATTTTAGTGATCTAGATTTAACTCTTACTTGTTAACTAGCTACAAACCAACATGGACAACAAATGTGAGTAATAAACCAACATGGACAAGATTCTTAACAATATTCGATCATATTGCACTTTCTTTAACAATAAACCAACATGGACAACAAATATGAGAGATTCCTATCAATATTTGTTGCAATTTCTTTAGCACTACCTATAGTTAAGAATCAATATATTTCAAACATTATTATAAACACATTTTAGGTCGTGTGTTTTCCTCGTTGTCTCATTTCATTGTTTTTCAAGAAGGACAAATCATTACCTACAATAGAAGGAATACTCTTGAAGATTCTATAATCAATTGTGGGCACTTTCGCATGGTAATCTCAAGGAATGAAACTTGATTAAAACACTACTTTTGAACTGTTTGAGGACATGATCATAGCTTCAATTAATGACATTTACAAGGCAAAGTGATAGTGATGACGGGAATTGCAAGACTTATATCAAGTATACCTTAGGGAAGTTTATCATTATTGACATACACCTTCCACAAACAATTTAGCTTGGTCTTGGCCCCTCTTTTTCACATGTAACTACAAAATAGACAACATAGTGACAATTATAAATGGAAGAAAATATGAATAGCAATTACTAATGCCCTAACACAAATGTTTTACATGTTTTCAAAATCATCTGGAAAACATCGAACTTAACACACTCCACTTTTTACAACATTCATTTGCTTCGATAGGGGTGATTGTTAGTTACACTGAAGACATTTTTTAAGGGTTTCGTTCCTTTCCATTTCTTTATCATCTATCTATAACCTATTTAAATCCACCACCTTTTCTCATCTCGAAAATATGCCACCTATTCTTGTAATGTACCTAAGTAGGATAATATGGGGTACCTAGGGAGTTGCCCAAGGGGATAATGAATGTAATGTGGCCATAAACATGGAATACACCCACTAGGTTGTTACAGGAAATAATATAATAATAAATTGTATTTGGCATAGGCCCCTAGGAATACTCATGAGAAAGTATAAATACACATGAGTATCATCATGTTGAGATATGTCAGATGTATTGTTTTTGTATCAAGCGTGACTTGTGGAGTGATTTCTTCCAGAAGGAGTATTTGATGGTGTTACCCTACATTAAGGGTTCTCTCTATATATTCTTGTGTTGTTTATGATGTGAATGTATTTGACACTTCTAAAATTAAGGGTTTCTTTTTTATTTTTTATATATCAAGGTTCACTACAAGTAGTATCAGAGCTCTTTCTGGGGCACAAAGTGGAATTTTTTTCTTTTCCTTTTGTAGATTTTTTAAGGAAAGAAAAGGGAAACATCGTTTAGATCAATTCCTAAAAAAAATTATGCGGAATCTAAATAAACCAACTGTAGATCTTAGCTCCTCTCGAAAAAGTGTCTTATTTGTATACAAAAAAAAACATCCAAATCAGAGTCTGGGAAGTGGAGGTATCGTGGATTTAAAATATGTTGTTTTAGTGTTTTTTTCTAGTGATGGTCACACGTTTTGCAAATCATATATCTTTTGATAGACTACCCAGATTTTGGTCAAACTAGTTCATGTAGTTGCAAAGTGGCTATGGAATTTCATAATTATGGTCATAATAGCCAATCATAGAAGTATTGCATAAGTTATGATCATTTCACATTAGTTTCCTCAAACCCTAGCCATAGAAATGAACTACATTTAAAAATAAGTTATTTCTTCAAAACCCCAGTTCTATTTTTGGGTTTTCACAAGGAACATGTTTTTTATAGGCAAAGATGATGATTTTGGTATTGGAGAATATATAAAAGAGAGGAAGTCCTCCTCGAGAAAGATTTGGAAATTTTTCCTCCTTGTTTATTTAAGAGGTGATGTGGACATATGGTGGAGTTCGCTTAACGGCCCTTGACCAAGTTTTGAGGATTCTTGGTCATGTTTGACCTATTTTTGGGACTTCGACAGGCTGTCGAAGGCGGTAGCGTAAGATGAAGTGGATATCATGGGATCTCAGCCCCTTTTTAAGGATTTTTAGGTTTTGGGATTATGTAACGGGTATGGGAATGTCGGCCCATGGGTTTACCCATGTTTAGGTCTGATTTTGTAATGTATAAATAAGTAGCTAGGCGATGTAAGAGGATAAAGTGTGAAAAGTGTGCTAAGTGCCAGTGTTTGATCTATGTGATCAAGATTTGTAAATGGTTTTTGCATCCTGTGTGAGGCTTGCAAGGCTAGCAAAAGTAACTGTAGAGACTGTGTAAAGGCTTGGTGATGTACCCTAGCTCGAAGAAGGAGGATCTGGCGGAGTATGCACAAATCTCATGTCTTCTGCGGAGTAGGATTTTGATGTTATGTGCCTATAAGAAGCTTGACCAAAGATAATAAAGAAGAGAAGAGTTGGTGGATGTAGCCCCAGGGTGGGGGTGAACCACGTACATGTTGTGTTTCTCTGCTTTGTGTGATGTGTTGATGTGGTTATGTGTTTACTTGCTTAGTGCTTTAATATAAATGATTGATAGATAGATCTGTTGATGCTTTGTGCTTAATAATGTGGATGGATGTTAGATCTGACTTATGTAAGTATGCTTAGTTCTTAAATACTTTAGATATGAATGAATACTGTGATGCTCTGTAGTTTAGGGTTTATCTACGCTGAGAGTAGGATTTAACTGCATTGTAACTAAGAACTAGATATTGATGAATGTTAACTACTAAGTGCTTTGATAAGTGTTAGAATCACATATCTGTGTCCCGGCTAAGGTTGCAAACATCTGAGTCCTGCAACCACCCCTGCCTCTACCTTGGGTGAGACTTCATCTTCTTTGTAGGTGTTGCTGAAAGGGTCGGTAGTTAGGGTTTTGTTGGTGCGTTGTTGTAGCGTTGAACCCTGGGTCTGCCCCTATGCCAACAAATGGTTCTGTTGCCGGGACCCCAAACTGTGATTGTTGGGAACTGAGGAAGAAGAATCTTTGTGCAAATATCTGATCTGAAACTGTGATTGCTGGGAACTGAGGAAGAAGAAGCTTTGTGCAAAGATCCTACCTAAAACTGTGGAACTAAGGGAAAGGGAGCTTTGTGTGAAGATTTGAACTGAAAAAGAGAAAAGCTATGTGCATAGAATTGTTTCCCTAGTACGCAGTACTGCTTGATATGTGGAGCTATGTGCCAAGAGGAAGGGTCAAATCTAAAGAAAAGAGGTCAGATCTGAAGAAAAGAGGTCAGATATAGGAGCTTTATGTCCTGATAAAGGTGAAAGTGAGACTAAAGAGGTAAGATCTGTAAGTTTTGTGCTTTGTAGAAGTAACATAAGTGGAAATTTTTGTTTCTAGAGTATGGATCCAGGTATGGTTGATAGATTCTGTCCTAGCTTGAAAACTAGGGCATTGATAGATGAACGAAGATTTGATATAAGTAGATCTGATAAGAATAGTGAAAGATATGTTATACCTATGCATAGAGAGAATGTTTGGACTAACAATTGGATGCAGGACCCTAGAAATAATTTGTTGCAGGTTAGATACTATGATCATAGCGCGCAGTACAGGAAAGGTTGGGGATCATTTAAAATAAAGAGAGGATTAACCGTTTGTTACAGTTTCAGAAAATTGGGACATCTTGCTAAGGAATGCCCTGGAAGGAGACCTAGTTGTCTCTATTGCAATGCTATGGACCATGAAGTATTGGATTTCCCTAGAATGATTGTTAAGGTTGAAAGGATGAATATGAGACAAGGAAACCATGAGGAAGGTCAAGCAACTGAAACCATGGCAGAACCCCGAAAAGAATTAGAGAAAGTATTTCTATAGATGAAGGAAACCTTGAATAACCACTGACATGTCAGCTTGTCAGATATCTTCATAGAAAAAGAATGCATAGAAGCAAGAATATGAGACTTCGACATTGACTGTGTTCTGGATGAGGAAACACAGGTGAATATCATGACAGAAAGAACTTGGGAACTTTTAGGGAAGCTTGCTATGATTCCTTCATTGGGAGGAATAGGATTATTCAGAGGAAAATTGATAACCCTATGTGGGAAGCTCACCCAGATATCTATGAATGCCAATAGAACTTCGACAAAGGAATATTTTGAGATTGTTAAATTTACTAAGAACAACGCTCCATTTGCTATATTACTAGGAAAACCTTGGATTGTAAGAGATCAGACCAGAAGGAAGGAAGAATAAATCTTAGATCAAAAGAAGCAAGAGTTAAGAGATTTCATGACTAGTAGGATCACACACTTGATTGAAGAACATGAGAGCAGATCGAAGATATTTAAAATTAGAGATTGGGATGTCGAAGATGGAAAAACACTAGAAGACCCACAGAAGATTGAAGTACCTATTCCAGATACAGATGAAGTATTACCCCTGATTTCTAGGAAAGAATCTCAACAGCGTGAAGTTACTATGCCAAGAGGAGATAAGAATCATAATGGAAAAAGGAATAACGAGACGAAACTCACTGGGAAAAAGGCTAGAAAGCTAAGTATGAAGAGAGCTAAGATCGAAAAGTTACAGAAGGTTCCAGAGGAAACTTCGCAGAAGGAAAATTTGCAAAATTGAAACTTTGTCGGGATATCAAAACAGCGTCACATGGCACTTCGCCATGGTGAAGAAATATAGCCGTTGGGAACAGTATAACCGTTAGATCGATGCCTTGAACGGGTAGAAAGCCATTTATGATCAGACAACTTGCCACTAGACCATTGGGACTGCGTCGTACCGGACAGAACTAAGTTTATGAAGGCTT
Source organism: Picea engelmannii (assembly GCA_009831015.1). Classification (NCBI taxonomy): domain Eukaryota; kingdom Viridiplantae; phylum Streptophyta; class Pinopsida; order Pinales; family Pinaceae; genus Picea; species Picea engelmannii. The sequence continues at coordinate 69,521 of ML814995.1, read as the reverse complement.
ATCGCCCGTTGGAGAGATCGGTTGCCAAGTTATCTATTTAACCCATCACGCCATGCACCGAGAAAAAAATTTCCAATCGTGATTATCTGAGCTCGTAGAATAGTTGATTTCGCATAGTGATCGTCATGCTATTTCCATCCATCTCGTTGCATTGACTAGTTACTCTTCTAACCCGAGAGATTCAACCACGAGCGTGTATGTCCGAAGAACTCAGCGCAGTCGAAGATTCTATGAAGGAAGTACTCATCGACATCATGACTAAGAGAGTCATTTCTAAGAGAGTAATGTCTGTGGGTGTACAAGCATCATCCACGAGAGGAGTGCAAGCCTCTTCGTCGATTGCTCGTGTAGCCGGACCATCCCAACCATCAGCGGAAAAGAGAACCAAACACTGAGATGACCTAGCCAATGCGAAGTTGATCCCGACCATATTTCCCGCCTACATCCCGCCTCTAGCCAGCGCGATGAGCCATGATAGTGTGCCAAGAGATTTCGAGTACACCATGGTTATTGCGTACCTCTCGAAGGGGATACGCGAAGTTCGAGCGCAGCAGGACAAGATCGCAGCGTTGAAGTTCAGCGACTTCAACCTCAGAGACCGCAAGAACTATAGCATTCTTTCCCCATACAAATACTTGACCAGTATGAAGGGGAAGAACTCAAAGATAATCCCCCAATCGTGGACGATGAACATCGTGCAGTCCACCATGTTGGACGTAATGAAAATCCCACACTTTGGAAGACACCAGGAAGTCAACACATGTGTCAAGCTACTACTTTCATGTTACCATGGCAGCTACTTATGGCTAGACCGTTGTATCACAGTCGATCTGACGTTGATCCATTGGATCACAGGGTTGAGTATGCAAGGCCCTGATCTGCAAGATTTCTATCCAGGAAAAGCCACAGATCACGCACTAGCACAGAAGATCAAGGATACATACAGCGATGTTGAGAAGGGGACGTGAGGCTACAAGATAGCTTCCATCCAGAACGGCACAGTGTGCCTAGCATGCCAACTAATAGCTGGAAATCTCGTATCTCGTAAGGAAGAACAGACCTACGCAGGTCACAGGCTTTGTCGTTGACCTCGCAGGGAAGTGTGTAGAAGGTTTACAAATGAACTGGGTGAAGTATCTAGTCAATCAACTTGAACTAGACTGTCGCGAAGCGCAGGATCAAGGCTATGAGTTTCACTTTAGCTGGCTCCTAATCCTCATCATGTTTGTTTCTTGGGATATGTCGGAGGGTGCGATCTTACCAGACATCGAGCCATTCGAGCCGCTTGTTGTGTAGTTCACCAACCTCTGGTATTCAAGTGATATGAACAAATAGTGACAGTTGAACGTTGTTTTTCATAAATACTACCTTTAGTTGAAGAGATCATTGAAGTTGAACCTCGCATGACTCTGAACACCTTACAGATATTTTGACCCCTGATGAAATTCAGCGCATATCGTCATTTCATCTACATTACAGCACAATCCGATGAACATAAGAAGCAACTCCAGTCGTACTATAAACTCATAGAAGAGGACCTTGAGGAGATCACTAAGGACTGGTCTGCAGACCTCCTTATCCCCATTGACCCTGTAGATATGTTCGACCCAGAACTGGACAGCCCGGAGGCCACTCACAAAGAACATAACACACTCGGAACTAGCAGAAGGAAGAAGACTAAAGAGGTCCAAGATTTAAGCAGCGCCTCAGAAAAGACTGCTTCAATATCACTTGACCAAGGGGGTGATGATGAAGTAGAAGAGATAAAAGGCAAAGAAGCTGAACAGAAGAAAGGCGAAGTAACACCGCCTAGAGACGAGGTTGACTCCTTGAAGAAGAGGAAGTTTTCTCCCCCAAAACCTTCTTCCTGGAAGAAATCGAGAGCCACCGTGACCAAGATGCAAACTGTACTCACCACTAATGATTTTGACTTCATCATAGCAGCTCTAAATGACGCTTCATTGGAAATCGCAGAGAAACAAGAAGACAATCATGAGGAAATGTACGATATAATTGAGGTCGAACTCCAAGGGGTACAACAGGGCCTTCAGTCCAGTCGTGCAATCTCCACTACGCCCCTACCATCGGGAGAACCAGAGTTGGGAGATGAGCTAGCCCAACTCTGTCGACTAGAAGATGCAACCCAAACTCGCATTCGATAAGCATAAGAAGAAACAGGACAAGCCACCCAGGCCTTGAAGCAAGTGCAAGGCATACTCGTAGAACAACGTCGAGTTGTGGAGCAGGAGAAGGTTCCTCTCCAGGCAAAGTTTGACGAAGAGAGAGTACAGATGCAACAAGGAAAGAACAGTTGTGCGCAGAGCAAATTGAAGTGAAAGAAGCAGTCAACAGAGCACTTCGCTCTGTGACAAATTTAGAGCCACAGGCAGAAGACCGAGTCACGCATCAAGTAGAGTAGCTCGCGGAAACTATCCAACAACTACAACAAAGAATAGCATATTTAGACCTCAGCGCCGTGCCTGACACGCCGCAGGAAGTCAGGGATCAAAGAGAAGCAACTTCCCATAGCGCAGTTGAGAGAATAAAGGCCCTTGCTATGGAATGCAAGAAACTGAGTGATCGCAGTGCCCAGATGTATGAAATCTCTTACCCATCCATTTTAGGAGAAAGAGTTCCATTTTAGTGATCTAGATTTAACTCTTACTTGTTAACTAGCTACAAACCAACATGGACAACAAATGTGAGTAATAAACCAACATGGACAAGATTCTTAACAATATTCGATCATATTGCACTTTCTTTAACAATAAACCAACATGGACAACAAATATGAGAAATTCCTATCAATATTTGTTGCAATTTCTTTAGCACTACCTATAGTTAAGAATCAATATATTTCAAACATTATTATAAACACATTTTAGGTCGTGTGTTTTCCTCGTTGTCTCATTTCATTGTTTTTCAAGAAGGAAAAATCATTACCTACAATAGAAGGAATACTCTTGAATATTCTATAATCAATTGTGGGCACTTTCGCATGGTAATCTCAAGGAATGAAACTTGATTAAAACACTACTTTTGAACTGTTTGAGGACATGATCATAGCTTCCATTAATGACATTTACAAGGCAAAGTGATAGTGATGACGGGCATTGCAAGACTTATATCAAGCATACCTTAGGGAAGTTTATCATTGTTGACAAACACCTTCCACAAACAATTTAGCTTGATCTTGGCCCCTCTTTTTCACATGTAACTACAAAATAGACACCATAGTGACAATTATAAATGGAAGAAAATATGAATAGCAATTACTAATGCCCTAACACAAATGTTTTACATGTTTTCAAAATCATCTAGCAAACATCGAACT